>VONZ01000215.1:275000-382500 GCA_012976165.1 Labeo catla
CCCAAAAATTAAAATTTGATGTTTATCTGCTTACCCCCGGGGCATCCAAGATGTACTGTAGGTGACTTTGTTTCTTCAGTAGAACACAAACGAAGATTTTTAACTCAAACCGTTGCAGTCTGTCAGTCATATAATGGCAGTCAATGGCTACCAAATCTTTGAGAGTAAAAAAAACATACACAAACAAAACCAAATTAAACCCTGCGACTTGTGACGTATGTTTTTTTTTACTCTCAAAGATTTGGTAGCATTGACTGCCATTATATGACTGAGTCCACAGCAAACAAGTCCCTTCCAACATATTATTCAGAGGGCTAAAGTCAATGTCCTTTTATTTTTAAATTAGTACCATTTTGATGTAAAAATCAGAGTTAGATTATAAGTGCATCACTGGAAACATTATCAAATAATTTAAAAATGCAGTTCATGACCCCTTTAAAGAAGTAATGGAATATAATTACAATATTTTTGTGATTAAGGTAATACTGTTTGTATATTTTTACTGAATGTATTTAGACTACTGTTTTTCATAGAAATACACTGCCATTCAAAAGTCTTGGATCAGTAAGACTGTTTTTTTTTTTGTTTGTTTGTTTTTGTTGTTGTTTCTTGTTTTTTTGTTTGTTTTGTTTTTTAAATAAGCTTCTTTAATGCAAAGATGAAATTTCATCAGCCATTACTCCAGTCTTCATTGTCACATGATCCTTCAGAAATCATTCTAATATGTTGATTTATCATCAATGTTGGAAACAGCTGTGCTGCTTAATATTTTTTGGAACCTAAGCTATGCTTTTCAGGATTCACTGATGAATAAATAAATAAATAAATAAATAAATAGCATTTTTTTCAAAATAGCAATCTTTTCTAACAATATAAGTCTTTACTGTCACTTCTTATCAATTTAACACTTCCTTGCTGATTTTTTTTTTTCTTAAGAAAATGTATTGACCTCAAACCTTTGAATGGTCAAGTATATTACTACAAATGATTTATATTCTGAATTTATATTTTCAAAGAATCCTGAAAAAAAGTATCACATTTTCAACACTGATTATACCAGACTGATTTCCGAAGGATCATTTGACACTGAAGACTGGAGTAATGACTGATGAAATTTCAGATTTGATGACAAAAATAAATTACATTTTAAAGTATATTAAAATAGAACAGTGTTATTTTAAATTGTAATAATATTTCACAATATTACTTTTTATTCTTTATTTTTGATCAAATTAATGCAGCCTTGATGAGCATAAGAGACTTCTTTAAAAAACTTGTGAACTTTAAAAAAACTTTTCAACGGCAGTGCATCTAAAAACCACATATAGTTACATTTTTATCATGGTATTGAGGTTCTCTATGTGTGGTTTTAACTGTGGTTATGATCTAAATGTATGCCATTATGCAAGACCAATGGTTAATTTTAATAAACAGTCAGAATAATTTAATTTCACCATACAAAAACAAGGTTTTTACAGATTTCACTGTTTTTGATAATGAACATAAATTTACATCTGCATCCTAAGCTACTATTACTCAAGCTACTGTGAGATGTGCATTTCTAAGAGACCAACAAAAAAAGGAATACTATTAATATTGCAGCCTGCACTGCAAACTGTGATGAAGATATACATAATCAAAATCAGGGAACACAAACCTTTTCAAGATTTTACTCACAAACCTTTTTCACAGTATTTATTAGGACATGCAGAAACTAGAAAATAATTTTTCTATCAAGTTATTTAGTTTGTTAAGGAAAATGACTGGAAAAGTGTAAAAAAAAAAAAATCAAAAACGTGAAGTGTCTGTCATGTTCTGACCATACAGAGTAGTTTAAAACTACAACTAATAGTCTGGTTTCTACTTTTGGAGCAAAAATCTGCCTTTAAATGTGAAATAAATAAAGATTTGCATCATATATTTACATCAGGAAACTCATTCAATCCCCATACCTCAACAGGTATTTATGTATACCTCTATTCTACTTTTAGTTTGTTTAGATGTCTTTGGTCCATTTTGCATTCACATTTAGGTCAAACCACATCAGAGCTCGTTTGGATATGGACCGAGACCCACCATTTCGGATAGCAGCACTCAAACACCAGAGTCTATTTTGATCAAACCAAACCTGCCAAGTGTGAACGCACTCTAAATGTATTGTTTTTAAGTATAACACAACCTAAATAAGTAGAAAACTACATTAAGTTTCTTAAATCCACACACCAATTCAAATCTTTATCCCTACCACTGAAGCGTATCTAAGCCCAAACATGTGATGTGGTAATTGTCTGCAGAGTTATTTCTAGTGGTATTTTATAAACACGTGCAAGTTACTAGTCAACTGTTGTAGTATCATTCCCTGAGCATGCTGGCTTCATCGATCTACAACGTTTAATCCAATCTTCAGTACAACTTTCAAACCTTAACAGCTCATATAAGCCAATAAATGGAATAAAGCTTGCTGTGTGCATCTCTGATATAAACAATGAATATGTGGTGAGTGTGTATGTGAGGGTTGAGAGGTCAACTCACTCAACTCACATCTCTGCCCCTTGACTGAATACGCTGACTATATATCTGCGAGAATGGGGCAGGAGGGCCGATCTTCTTATCGATCTTATCCACGCACACACTTACATAATACAGTGCCCGCGTGGCTTTGATATTAGGATGTTAGAGTTGATCTTCCATATTGATGAAGTACAGATAAAGAACAAACGTGAAGTGCGTACAGAGGGTTGAACTACACCTGACCCTCAATATACACATCCACATGAGGATCCGCGTGATCTTTATAAAATATTGCAAGCTCTCTTTGTCTCTCTCATGCACAACATAATGCTGAATCTTTACACAATCAATGCAAGTAGACAGATCTCTTCAGTACAGTTGTGTACAGTACATCACGAAAAGACAGCTGGCAAAAGAGGTCCTATTGAAGGTTACTGAACTTCGGAAAGACATCTAGAGTTCTGACAAATACTATGGCTGTTAATTTAACACATTAATTTAATCCAATACATATATGCCAAGTTGTCATGAAACTCTATACAGCACAGGCTGAAGGGTGCTTAACGCAAACTGATGATATTCACAGCATTCAACTACTTGGCACAATGCTGATGAGCTTGCTGTTTTATATTTAAATGGCTGGTTAGCATTCACTAGAGCAGTTCCTCTCAAACCCTCCACCTTCCCCAGCTCCACCTGTATAGATCTGCTTCATGTTATTATATATGCTACTTGTGCAGCAGCAGTATATCTAAGATACTCACAGCATCATATCAGTGTACTGGGAGTAGCAACTTACTGGGAGTACTGGGAGTAGCAACTTCTTAAAGTTCCTGTACTTACTTTAATCTAAAACAACATCAACCAACATCAACAGCAATTCAGAAACATAGCAAATCTATTCCACCAAGACCAAATACATTAACATTGTCATTACCATTACCATTAAACTGTTAAAATCTTCTGAGAATTACGACAATCGACATTAATGTTCACACTAGATGCATTGTTGTATACTGTATGCACTTTTTAACTGTGGTTTATAAATACTTGTTAACACATACATACAAAAATTACACATCCACATACAAAAAGAGCATTTAAGGAAACCATGCTGCAAAAAAATCAACAAAAAATTGGTATTTAGGAGCTTAGCCTTCCCTAAAGAATGCCAGTGTGCACTACAGCAATGTTCATATTCTAAAAGCTTTACCAGTTACAACAGAAAGCAGTCTTATAGGTACAGTAGCATTAATTTTACTGACCTGTTTAATTTCAATGCCAATTTCTCAGCCATTTTTGATCTGGAAATCCAACCCAGGTTTCCAGTTAATCATATAAATATAGAAAAGAACAAGATGGTGCCATATGACTCACTTCAAAAACTATGGCATAAATAAAAAAAAAACTGTGCAGGACAGTGCAAAACAGTAATTATGTATAACTTAAACCAATATTTCTGTAAATTTACTTGCTTTCTTCTTATTATTACTTTCGTCATAATTTCTTTGTCGTGTCACTGCAACACTGGTTTACTGTTTTTCCTTTGTCAAATTGTAACTTTTTTTTTAAACAACAATAAATATACGCAGTTGAGGTGAAAAGTTTATTACAGAAGGTTCAAATGCTCACTGATGCTCCAGAAGGAAAAATTATGCATTAAAAGCCAGGGGTGTAAACTTTTGAACAGAATGAAGATGTGTACATTTTCCCTATTTTGCCTAAATATCATATTTTTTCATTTACTACTGCCCTTCAGAAGCAACAGAAGATACTTACATGTTTCCCAGAAGACAAAATAAGTTAAATTTACCCTGATCTTCAAATTCAAAAAGTTTTCACCCCCGGCTCTTAATGCATTGTATTTCCTTTCGAAGCATCAGTGAGCATTTAAACATTCTGTAATAGTTGCACATGAGTCCATCAGATGTCCTCAGTGAAAAACGACTGATCTCAAAATCATACAGTCATTGTTGAAAAGGGTTCAAATACACAAATAGCAAAGAATTTGTTGGACCTGAAGGATTTTAATGAAGAACAGCGGCCAGCTTAACTGTTCAGGACAAACAAGGGACTCATGAAAAATCACTAAACAAAAAAAAACAAAAAAAAACAAAACAAAAAAAAGCTTACAACACAGTATTAAGAATCAAGTATATAAAATTTTGAACAGGGTCATTTTTATACATTCAATTCAATTTTCTCTTGTGGACTATATGTAAACGTCTTTTATGTAAAATATCTTTATTTAGGTTTTTGGTCAATTTTGGTATAATAATTTGCAGATTCTTTAAGGTGTATGTAAACTTTTGACCCCAACTGGTAATAACAATAACATACTAGTATTTCTAACTTTTTCTCTTTGTATTTTGGTATCTCAAATGAGCACTTCTCACTGATGTTGAGGTCGATTGTTCTGGCCCAACTTAAGTCAGATGTCCAACTATGAGCACCATTTCAGTGGTTACTCTGAAAGAGAAAATGAGAGAATTCTGTGTTCCTGTGTGAGAGAGGGTGGAGCATTGAAAACTAAATTACGACTGTTTTTGGTGCAAGAAACCTTACTAACATTTATAAATGGACTTCAGGGGGAAATGATTCTAAAGTGTAGAATGTGTGACCCCTTTAAAATTTAATTTCATGTGACAAATGCAAGTTCCACAAGATAATGTGCATTTATTACTCGTCTCTAAGTGACTTTTAAAATGACTTAAACTAACCATAGGGAGAGTCCCACTTGAGCATCCTGTGATAAAGGACCTTCCTCAAGGGCACAATGGAATAAAAGCAGTTCTGAGATTGGAGTAAGACTCTAGTGCATGAACCAGACCCACTTAAAATGCTTGCAGTCCAGATACTTTTACATAGTACCGTTTTAGAAGTTTGGTGTCAATATTTTATTTATTTTTTTAAACTGATCAAACAAGATAGTATTTCTGTTTCAAATAAATGCTGTTCTTTGGCTTTGCCATTAGAGGAATAAATTACATTTTATGTTAAATTGTAAAATATTTCACAATATAACGGTTTTTACTGTGTTTATATATATATATATATATATATAAATAATCACAATTGCACTCATCTACAGCATATCTACTATAACCCAGATGTTTCATATTCACCACACATAAGGATTTTCTTTCTGTTTTTTTCAAACAATCAGAGAGTTACAGAAACTACACAGTATGAAACAAACATCCATACAAATGAAGCATGCTGTTTTGTTCTACCATAAAAAGTTTTTGCACAGTTTTCCATTAATGAACAGAATAGTGAAAATGCAATAAACAGAGAGATTTTCCCACCTACTGCTGGGTTTAAAGCAAAGGGCCTGTAGCTACAGGCATGATGTAAACACACACGCAGACACATACATGCACACAAGGAGGCGTACGCACTTACAAAAACAATAGGGAACTATTGATTTTCAAGGGAGTGTTCTAATATCACAAAACTGTGTTACTTATAATAGGATCTTTTCAAGTTGCACATCAAATGCATATCTAGGGGGCATTTTCTTTGTGTTTTTCCTATTAAAAAGCAATAGCACAAGAATAAAGCAATAGAGAGAGTGGAAGAGGGAGAGTGACAGAATGAGAGAGAGATGTAGGTAAAAATGAATCAAACAGATGTAATTTCACACGTCTCAGGGACATTATCACTGCACATCCAAGCCTCTGCTTCAAAAAGCAGGCTGACACTTTATTTTTAGACAGGATTTTTCGCCTCTTTACTGCCATTCTTTTTCCTCTTGAAAACCACACACACATGCCAGGGTTGTTTGCCATAGAGAAATTATTTTAAAACTCCTGATTTCACATTTAAATTTCAATCTGTAAAATGCAAACAGAATGAATTTTGTGTGTGTACATATGTGTACATAATTAATTAAATTACTCAAAATTAGTCAAAAGTAACTAAACTTTGGACTAATTTCCTCTGTTGTGTAACTATGAATTAATTTTTAACTCAACATCCTGTGGGTCACGGCCAATTCATTTCAAATTATAACTTGTTAACTGAAAGGGAGCCAATTCTGAATTGTGCTCAAGCTTGTCTCACACAGACACATACACACACACAGAATGTGGAGCTGTTCTAATTAACCCATGTTGTCTATGAACAATAATTCCATGTTATGTTGCAAATGACCTAATGACCACGCATGGCCACGGTGATTAGAAGGTAATGCACCGTGAATATCTGCACTCTTGCTCAGGCCTGTACATCAGAGCTGAGAGCTGAATATCAAATTTTTCTTGTCTCTTCTGAACACTGCGCACAATGCCAGGGCAAACTCGTCTGATCTTGCTGTTTAACAAACTGTACCAAAGATCGCTGTCACAGTATAAAACAATTACAGTTTACCAATCTATTTAAAAGCATTAATTGAAACAGAATAAGGCGTATTATGGAGGCTTGTGGTTGCTTACCTACTGAAAAGGCCATCACAGCCGGTCAACCAAATGTTTTCATTTTTGTGAAGTGTTTTGTGTGGTGGTTCCCAGCAAACCGTGCCGATCTGCTGGTCAGGAGGTCGGATTTTACAGTTTCCACTGAAGATGGATTTGCACAACTTAGAGTTCAAGTCAGCTCAAAATCTGAATTAAACAAAACAGAGACATATTAGATTATCATCATTTCATATTTTTATTAATTCGTGAAATGTTATTAATTTCAAGCACATCCCACCATACATTTGTCACAGTGTGAGTCTCTGGAGCTATCTGGGTTAAGCAGAGGTGGCATCCCTGTAACCTCATTTCATGAGTTTTCCCATATGCATTTCACCTTGTAACCTCTGTGTTAACAGCCCAGGTTTATAAATTTCACATTACTACTACCCTTTTGTATTCATGACATTTTTTATTATTATATATTATATAATAACTCCCCAAGCATCATCTGACCTCGATTCATAAATATAAGACACTGCCATCTTCCCTAAACCAAGCAAAAGTAAGCCCTCTATTACAGAGACACAGAAAATTAAAGTTTATTAGAGGCTTTAAAAATATATTTATGTTGTCGGTCAGACAAATTTTTTAGAGGTAACAAGTGGCATTCGGTGACGGTATCATGGTATTAGCTGGTAATATGTGTACCATATGTGTGTGTGTGCAGAAAAAAAAAAATCCTACCTTTTTAGTTGGGAAATGTATTTAACGTTAGCTGCGTTGCACAGCCATTCACAAGCTCCAAACGAAGGTGCTGAAAATAACGACTTTATCGTAACATGTAGGTATGTGGTCGACATACTGTTAGTACATCTCTACATTGCCCGGCAATATTTTTATTAAAACATCACATATTCACCAACAAAGATACTACTTAGAGAACCGCGCTGTTGTACACCGCCTGAGAAATGGATTCACAAACGATTCACTGCATTTGTGAACTGTCCGATTGATTCAGACTGAATCCCGATTACGAACTGATTCGGTCAGTTTGCTAAACTGACCCTGCGTCCCAGTGTGCATACTATCCACGCTATCTGCCCTAAATAGCAAAATCACTACTATCACATGGAATTCAGGATGAATAGTATGCACATTTGAATGCAGGCTATATCATAATATAAAGAATCGACTCAGACGAGTGATTCATCAAATTTGATTCACTGATTCTGAATTCATCGCTAGTTCTGATTTAAACTGTGGGCGCACGACTTGACTGATGATTGTGGCATCATGTGATATAATCACTCACGCGAGTGATTTTTTGTTTATTATTGTTTATTAATTCGAAATCACCACTTCTTGCACTTAAAGGCAAAGCTCATCCAAACATTAGAATTCTGCCATTATAATAATACTAATACTAATAATACTACTATTAATAATAAAGACAGTGGCTATTTAAATAGACACTTTACACTAAGTGCAAATAGCAATGACTTCTATTTACACTAATTGAAATTTTGGATTATTTCCTTTAGTTTTATTGAAAATAAATGCTTTTCCGATGTGATACGAAATCTGAAAGGGGAGAAAAAAGTTCGCCAAAAGATGGATTCGAACCTGAGTCGATCGCGTCAAAAGGAATATAACACACCCTTTACCATCTGTGCCACTAGAAGTAATAACTGACAACTGTCTTGTAATGTTGACTAGCCCAGTCATACGTTGGTGGGCAGTTAATGTAAATAGCCTCTGCCAACAAGGTGGGTTATTTGCACTTAGTGTAAATAGACCCTCCGTAACAATAATAATAACAATAATAATAATCTATTCGATATTTATTTGTATTCCATAGTAACTCAAAATGGCGGTTTAATATTTCATACTTAATTTACTGTAGGTTCATTTTTTTCTGAATTTTATCTTCCTGTGTCAGACAGGAATTGCAGGATTAGCATTAGCATGTAGTGAGGTTAATGAGGAATGGAAAACCAATTCTTAAATTAAAAGTTAAAATATGTGCAACGAAGCAACAGGTGGATCCAGTACTGCTGCCCAGACATGCCTGAGCAGGGAAAGTTTTTGTATGTTAGAAATTCATTAAAAAGTGTAAATGTTCTCTATCCTCTACTGTCGCATACATTCAAATTATCACATAATAAGAGAGGTGAACTTAGTTCTCTCTGCAATGACACCTACAGTTCTGTTGTAAGTGTGTGTGTGAGTGTGTGTTGTTTACCCACAGTTATATGGAGACATTTGACATGATGAGTTTATTCAGACACACTGATTTCCCCCGGTGCTGGATTTCACAGTGGAGTTAATTGAATCTTGGCTTAATCCTCCTAAAGCACGCTCACACACACACACATATACACACATGCCTACCGAAGAGTAGTAATTTTGAAGGGGAAAATAAATGTTTACTGAATAAGGCGGTAATCTTTATTTTGAAGGCGTTAACTCAATCCCTCTCATTTGTCAGGGCTGCTACACTGTCTCAGTGCAGTAAACTGGGCAAGACTGTGCAGACCTCGGTGAAATATATAATCATCAGTTTCGCCTGTTCGAAAATGAATTCGATTTGTAGTTCAGTTTTTTTTTTTGTTTTTTTTTCCTCACAGTTCTCAGTTGCTAAGGTGCTCACAGTGTTTTTTAGCAATATGTGGTTAGAGTGTGTCGTGGGTTGTTGCTAGGGCTTTTCTAGGTGGCTGCTTATCCCCATGTCTCTCCTCACTGCACTGTAGATTGTAGTCTGACAGCTAGCCAAACTGAGATGTGGTTCTTCTGAAAACTTTTCCAAGATGAAAAATTACCCCGCCCTTTGTCCCCTGACATAATTGGTTCTTGCTTCCAGACCAGCGGGTTTTTGGGGCCATGTGCGGTGCCAGTTTTCCAGCCCAGAACTGTCTTTTTGAGGTGGAAACATGCAAAATGGCTCCAGATTGGGAAAAGGGGCTTTTAATACCATGGTCCTTCCTTTAATGTACTTTGTAAATTAGTGGGATTTTTTGACTCTTTTATCATCCTCCAGTCAAACATTATTCCGATCAAAAATCTGACTACAAAGAATAGGAAACAACTCTTCTCTCTCTCTGTCTCTCTCCCTATTCATTCATTTTATTGTGAACAGTTCACCCATGCATGTGCTTCTTTCTTTCTTTTATTGATTGATTGATTGAACTTGTAATTTTTAATGAAACTGTCATAGCTCAATCCTCCAGTGAAATGACAGGCTTCTTTCTATTGATGTACACTCTTAGAAAAAAAATTACTTAAGCTGTCACTAGGATGGTACCTTTTCAAAAAGTACTAATATGTACATTTAAAGAGCAGGTCATATGGGTTTTTTGAAAAAAAAAATGTATGCAGCTTGTAATGTAGCTATACCCTGCTGAAAAAAAAAATACAGTTAAAACCATCCTAGTAGCTGGTTTTAGATGGTCTCACAGGCTGGTCAGGCTGGTTTTAGCTGGTTGTTCCAGCTGGTCTCCCAGCCTGACCAGCTAAGACCAGCCTGGTAGTGGCCAAAACGCCTTTAAACCCAGCCTGCTGACCAGCTAAATCCAGCCTGGATGACCAGCTAAAACCAGCCAACCAGCTTAGGCTGGTTTTAGCTGTTTTCAGCAGGGTACATCCATGTAAAGAGTCTGCAAAGTTGTTAATCAAAAAAGTGCATGATAAACAAAGATACCGTCTCTCAAAAGAGTAGACTCAGAGCTGCCTTAATGAGTCATTATATTTTTTAATCTTCTGCCTGTTACCGACATACGTCACTAGGTAACACATTAGCAATATCCCCGCCTGCTCGTGAAATAGGAACATAAACAGTTCCGTTAGTTAGTGTGTTTACATTATGTCAAGAAGATGCAAGTTTGTTTTGTTTTCACTGGGAGAAGGATGATAATGTGAAGAATCAGTGGTAATTCACAATACTACAGCAATGAAATTCTAACCTTTTGTTGTGCTCGTCATTTTACCGAGAAAAATCTTGGCTTTTATCTTCATTAGCTTCTGATGTTCTTTATTTGGACTAACAAGCATCTCCGAACCACAACCTGTAAGTACGATTGATATGTTATGTGTACATTTTTAACTGAGTGCTCAAAATTGCAAGTTGCGGCTTTAGGTTTCCAGGTACACCACAATATTACTGTCTTACTGAAATAGTTCTGATAATTCACTGTGAACCCACTATTTCCTAAGAATGTAGGCTGTAATGTAGACTGTCGTTGTTCTAGTTACTTTGTGTAATAATAAAAAATGTAGACATATTTTGGTTTACAACTGTGTTGTTTCATCAGTTAGTCACGTTAGCACTCGGCTAACGTATCCACCATTATTGTTTGTGTAAAGGTAGGGTAAGTGATTTCTGGTAGCCAATGTTGATATTTGAAATCACCAAAACAAACACGCCCCTGTCCCAAAAAGGTCTCGCCCCTATTGATTTCTTTATTTACATGGGGCCTACTTCTTGCCTCATCGCAGCGTTTCCCAATCTCAGTCCTGGCACCCCATCACAGGATATTCCGGCATGATTCCAGTTCATAACGAGTGTATATGTTCCATTCAGAGGGCATTGTGTGTGCGAGATGTGAATTTAAATTGGATTTATTTACAGATGTATATGATTTCACACTTCTCTAGTTAGTTTTGTCTGTGTGTGAAGACACTGCAGGCATTGGCACAGCACAAATTCATAAATGAATGTTCTGAAGTGAAGTAAACTTCAATGGATTTCCCCTGCTCAGGGAGTAGAGAGCAATGAACACTCTGTAGGGATCATATAAATCGGAACACTTTTCATCAATTCATGCATGTAGCTCTTCTAACGAGCTCCTCATTTGTTTAGACACGCCCCTTACTGCTCATTGGCTAATTTGTTTCGGTACTCAGCACGAATCAGTTTTCTAAAGCGTTTTTGAAAAAAATACATACCCCACCTTTAAGTGTTTACAGTTTAGAAGCTAAACTTTAGCTTTGGGCACAATTAGCTTGCATAAGTGTTCAAATGTTTTTATGTCATTATTTTAAGAATGGACTGGAGCACTATATTATTGCTTTGGTGAATGCTTTGTCAATGGTAGCCAGGGTTGCCAGGTTTTCACAACAAAACCCGCCCAATTGCTACTCAAAACTAGCCCTAAACTAGCCCAGTCCTGTTTCGAGGAGGGTCCCCCATTACAAACCACATTCCGGGGTGTAAAATACAAGTTTTTTTGTCGGGGTTCCCCTGGTAGATTCACATTCCAGTGGCTAAACATGACGTTACTGGGGTTGCTTCAACCTGTGGACATCAAAAACAACCACAGACTTGGCAACACTGATGGCAGCACTCGCTAACTTGCTCAAGTACTCCTCTCAGTACAAATCACAACAGACTTGGCCAGCTGACCAATCAGAGCAGAGAATCGTTTCAAAATCATTAAGAAATGATTTTATGTGTATATTCTGAGAAAATTACAATGTTTTCTGACCTTAGATGCATTTAAACCTGTTGTAGGGGACTATAACACAATAGTAAGACACTTTAAAATACCATATGACCTGCTCTTTGTGTACTAGTATGTATACTTTAGGTGTATACATACTAGTACACAAAGAGCAGGTCATATGGTACGTCAAAAAATTTACCAATATACCAATGTGTACCCTTTAGGGGTAAATAAGGCACAAAGGTATACCTTTTAAAAGGGTACTGCCCCAGTGAAAACTTTTGTACCTTTTTTCTTTAAAAAAAAAAAAATAAAAAAAAAAAAGTGTATCCCTAAATTCTACACTCATTTTGTCCAATAATTTATTAAGTTATTTCAGCCAAGCTTTGTCTACCTAAAATGGGGAGATCTTGTAATTACAAAAACTGCTTGACACACTCATTTAAATACATTTTAATATTTCAAATCAGCAAACTTGCAGGTTTTTCATGTCATGGCATGAACTGTCCCATAAATGTTGTTTCTTATGCTCAAATATCATTTTAAAAAGCTTGTATTTCAGGCTGGACCAGCTAATGTGCAGTCCTAAGCACATATCTCAGGACCCTGACTGTTTCTTATTCCGTCATATTATTTATGACATTATTATTATTACACTTTCTTCCATTTATAGTAATGTTAACACACAGCCTCAGTATTTCTATAGTGTTTGGCCTAATGAGAAATATCATTAGTAATGCTTCCATGTGCATTTAGTTCATGTAGCACTTACACATTTTTTTGCTGGTAAATTTTCATGTCTGATCTTTTATTAATCATTACAAGTCATTAATAATAAGTCAAGTGTATAATAAACAAATTATGTTGACATGTATTAGTGTACTGTATCTTCAGCTCATATGTATGCATTGAGTGTGTTGCAGTAATATCGCAGCATGACTGATGTTTGGACTGACAACGAGACAACGAGACCTAGAGTCTGAATGCAGAGAAAAAGCAAACCTCTCTCGCCTGGGTGAGGGAAACACGTCAGTGCCCCCTTGCTTTGCTGTGGACGCCTTAATTATTTAAAGGGCACCCCCAATACACTTTTCCTCTGCTTTGACTTTCATCTTTCATTTCTTCATTCTCTCCATCCTTTTTACCCAGATTTATAGCTCTTCTTTGTTATCTTTGCACTTTCTTTCCCTCAAGACACATCTAGATATCTTACTCTCTCTCATTCTGTCCTCTGAGGCTCTCGGTCCTGCCCGAGGCTACGTCGGCCTGAATGCTCCCCAGGTCCGTCCGCCCAGTGCCCGATGAAAAATACATCAGTCGCTAGGGGCGACACAGCTCAGTAAAATATTAAGACCATCCACAGTTCTTATATGTCAGGTCCCCATGGGGGGGTGGGGGCAGATAAATTATGCACCACCATCTGTCAGATGTAGCTGCTTCCTCAGTAGCGCAAACATAAACTGAGAAGCGTGTAAATTGGAAAATAAAGAGACGCGTGTACAGGCTACCTCAGCCAGGAAACTTCCGGATGGATTAGTGCTTCACTGGATGAGTCTGGTTATGTGTGTGTGTGTGTAGAGGTGAACTCAGCCGAGCTGAAACACTAGGCTCTCAAGTGGAGGATTATAGTGAACTCTGAGGGACTTTTGGGGTGTATGTGTGTTTGTGTGATTTAGAGCACGAAAAGCATGAATGCTAAAACAGTTAACCGCTGGCGAAGCACCAGAAGGGTCCCTGATGTGGATGCCAGTTGTTTATTTCATGTGCAAGTTGAATCAAAAGTCTTTTTACCAGTTCTTCCAAGTAGATGGGATGCCCACAAGCCATCTGACTCATATTCCACACACAAAAAATAGCAAAAGCTTTCTAAACATCAAAGTCCAATCTGATTGGCTTGCTTTCTGCAATTTTCTCCAAGAATTGTACAGTTGCATCTATGTTGCATTTATATATTGCCATCCATCTACAAGATACCCAAACATCATCCATTTAACTAGAGTTTATCTATCAATATTACTACCTATCCATCCATCAGTTTCTACAATATATCTATCTAGATATCCTTCCATCAATCCATTTTAAGTATTTATCGAGACATCCATCAATCAATCTGTCAACCTACAGTATCCATCATCCATCCATTTACACCATCTATTGATCATCCATTTATCAATTCATCCAATTTATCTATCCACAGTATCCATTATCCATCTGAATCCATCCCTCCATTTATCTGCAGTATCTACTCATCCATGCACCATTTATCCATTCATCCATCTATCCACAGTATCCATCATCCATCTGAATCCATCCATCTATCCATCCATCCATACATCCATCCATCCATTTATCTACAGTATCTACCCGTCCATGCACCATTTATCCATTCATCCATTGTCCATTCATCCATCCATCTATCTATCCACAGTATCTATCATCCACCTGAATACAGTATCCATCCATCCACCCATCCATCCATCTCTACAGTATATCTATCAAGATATCCGTCCATACATCTATCTTGAGTATCTATTGAGACATCATCCATCCATTGAGACATCCATCCATCTATCCTTCCATCATTTCTACAGTATATTTATCAAGATATCTTTCCATCAATCCATTTTGAGTAGGTATATCAATCCATCCGTCAACCTACAGTATCCATCATCCATCCATCCACCTACACCATCTATCGATCATCCATTTATCCACTCATACATCCATCTCTCTATCCACAGTATCCATCATCCATCTGAATCCATCCATTCATCTACAGTATCTACCCATCCATGCACCATTTATCTATTAATCCATTTTTCCATTCATCCATCCATCCACAGTATCCATCATCCATCTGAATACAGTACCCATCCATCCATCTCTACAGTATATCTATCAAGATATCCACCCATCCATCCATCTTGAGTATCTATTGAGACATTCATCAATCCATCCGTCAATCTACAGTATCAATCCACCATCCATCCATCCATCAGTATCTATCCATTATCCATCCATCCATTCCTCCACAATATCTATATACCTATCCATCCATCCATCTCTATAGTATATCTATCAAGATATCCGTCCATCCATCCATCTTGAGTATCTATCGAGGCATCCATCAATTCATTTGTTGACCTACAGTATCCATCCATCCATCCATAATATCATCCATCCATCTACAGTATCTATTCATCTGTAAGTAAACGTTTTTAAAACATTAAATGTTTGTTATGACAAACTTTGCTTTTCTGGTTAAAAATTACAGCTATATTAATATGATTCTTTTTTTTTTTTTTCAGTTAGCACTTCTGCCTCTCTGTTTGCTGCCTCAATTCAAATTCAGGAATTATAATATAAATTCTCAATTAATACTGAATTGTGCACCATAGTGCACCAAGTCCTAGGAGTTAGTGGAGATAGCATTTAACTGTACGCAAATAAAAGTGAGGCTGTGAGGTGTAGACATGCACTCTTAATGTCAAAATATTCAATGTAATTTTTTTGTACTATGTTTTTAAGTATTGTCATATTATTGTCATAACTGACAATAATACAACCCATTTTAAAAAAAGAACTGTAGGCCAACACTTTAATTGTACAAAATTACATATTACTTATAACATGTATTAGCAGTAATCTAGAAAAGACAGACAAACAAACAAACACACACATACAGCTGATCAGTATCAGTTAGTCAGACTCTTCCCATCTACAGTATGTAGGTGGTTCTTGGCTACTTTCAGCTGCAAGGTGGACTCGACTTATGTTGATAGTCAAATGCAGGAGTCGGCAACCTTGTTGACACAAATAGCAATTTTTTAATTTTTCTTGTTAATTACTGTGCCACATCACCCCTCCTTTTCTATCCCACTCAGCATACACCACAGCATGAATAAATCATGCAAATTGCTGTCTCACTGTTGCATGTTTTTACTGTTTTCAGCATTATTTGTGCTGGTGTTGCCTTGTTGTTGTTATATTTGAGCTATGTGTCATGTAGTGGCAACTTGAGAGTGTGCTTCTTCCCTTAATGATGTGATTCTGAGTGTCATCGTCATTGTGTTTGGTGTGTATAATGTTAAGAATCATTACTGTATGTGTTGCAAGCTGCAGAGATCTTTCTATACATGAGATGTTACTACAAGCAAGAATTATTCTGAAAGCAAAAATCAACAGTAAACCAACAACAGACCAAACCGCATTACCCGCATGTGCGCAGGTGGCACTGTGTGACCCAGACAGCCCGTTAACTTAAGCAATTGTTTATTTGTCCAGTGGATTATGCAGATAGTTTAGGTTAAGTTGGACCATCTGGCTTTCATAAGCTCATAACCAAAGAGGGAATTAGATATGGTTGAAAGAACCACAACAATAACCCAAAACCTTTTTGAGGGTAAAATAAAATGCGTATCACAGTGGCACAAGTGACCCCTGGTTTGGCTGAACCAAGACTACAGTATAGACTACAGGACTACTGTACTGGCAACCAAACAATCATCATATTGTGGGAGGGGAAAAAAAGACCTCAGATTCTTTAAAACAATATAAACCGCAGGTCCTTCCTCAGTAAAAGAGCATAAGCACAGAAATTATGAGTCATACATACATAAATCCTGGCAGAAGGGGGATCAAAAGTCATTAGGTGCTTTGTGTCTCATCAGCGTTGCTGCTCTTTTGGGTTTGGAGCTCATTAGACCTGCCAAAATGAATTAAATCACACTGCTGAGGAGGGAAAGGGGAGCACTTTGCAGTTAGCCTGATCGTTACTGGACATTACAGTACTGACACAGCAGATCTTTGCATCTACGGGGATCACAACTTTTAGGCTTGCTGTTGCACATCACTTCTATTCAGCAGTGTTGCGGAAGCTACTTTGAAACTGTAGTGTCCAAAGCTACTCAATCTACAATAGGTAAAATACAGTTAAAGTGATAATTCTCACAAAAACAAATCTTTGTGTGTTGAACACAAAAGAAGATTTTTGTTTGTTTTGGTCAGTTGGACCACATTGACTTTAATTACATGATTTTTTAATATAAAAAAATTTTCTATCTTCTTTTGTCCTTTAAAAAGTTAGTTACACTACCAGTTATGAACCAAAACTAACTACATAAAGGTATTTTTAATACATATTTGTTGAGTCTGAGCAGAATTTATTTCCCAAAAGCAATCATTCTTTCATAAACTCAAATAGGGCAATGGCATTAAACTACATAAATCTGCAATAAATTCAGCTACACTAAAAATTTGCTGGGTTAAAAACAACCCAGCGCTGGGTGAAATATAGCCTAAACTGTTCTTTAAAAATTACTGCATGGCTGGCTTAAAATGGACCCAAAATTGAAAATCAGACACATAATTACTAGAGGCATCAGCAATAATCTAAAGGTTAACATTTATTAATAAGAAATAATAAAAAAAAAAAAATATATATATATCCAACTTATTAATAAATGTTCATTTATTGAACATATTTTGGGTTCATTTCAAACAAGAAATATAGTAATTTTTAAGCAATAGTTGAGTTACATAAAACTACCCAGAAGGCTCGGTTAAATATTTAACCCAACTGCCAGGTCAAAACAACCCAATCACTAGGTGTGTCCATATTTTACCCATATTTTTAACCCAGCATTTTTAGGATGTAACAAAACTATAAAATATTCTATTATATAAATGATAACGGGCCTAAACTAAATATATAAATAAATATAGTATATAAACTATAAAATATTTGCTACAGAAAATAAAACATAAACAAAAAAGGAAATCACATGACTGAACAAAATGAATGACTAAATTTATTTAGAGTCCAGGCTGCAAGCAATGTAAACAAAACAAAAAATCACCAAAATCTCACCCTGAAATGAATCATGTCCTAACCTCTATGACTTCCTTTCATCTGTGAAAAAGAAGACATTTTTTCAAAGATATTCGGAGAATATCTCTTTTTTTTCATACAATGAAAGACAACAGTCACCAAAAATGTTTTATCAACATTCTTCTACCAAATATCTTCTTTTGTGTGTGAACACAGAAAGTCACACAGGTTGGGATGACATGTACCTGAGTAAATGATGACAGAATTTTCATTTTTGGGTGTACTATCACTTTACGTTAGTAGAATCGCTATTTAGCACTCCTCTTTAGCCATTATGTCTGGAATTCTTTCAGAAGCTCCCAGCTCACTCAACTGTTTATTTGCGTGGGAGAATTCAGTTCATCAGCTGAATTTTGTTCTAACCAACCTGATATTTGCTCGTCCATAACTAAGCCCTGATTCTTGACTCCACATTTTTATTGGAGTGCAGTAATTAGTTTTGGTGACAATTGTACGTTGCTGTACAATGTAGGGTATGAGCTCTGACTCATTTAAACACCTTAAGCGATCGCGCAAGGAACAGACAAAAAAGGTTAACAGTTTATTCAGAATAACAGTAAAACCCAGCGATGGTGTGAGAAAGTTCACAGCTAGATTGGTGGGGGAGTTTAAGGATTATGCGAATATGCCGCTCATTTCAAATTCCATATAATTATCCAAGGTTAGCAGCTGCCGGTTAAATGAATAAATAGCTCTACACCCCTCTCCGCTCTTCAATTCTCAGCCGACTGCCATATCAGACCTCATCTGAATATCCTGGAACTGTTACCAAGCAACACACTACCCCCCTTTTTGGCAAAGCAAAGGGCAGTGATGCCATTCAGCTGTTGAGGAGCTCAGTTAGTGCTGCGGATGCCAACATCGCGCTCCCCAGCTATGGCTGCCGTGGGGACAGCCTGAAACGGAACAGTCTGGTGACTTTACAATACTCTGAAGAGAGCTCACATACAGAGACGCACAAAAGAAGTAGGCTGCTTCAACATCCTCACTGTGGCACAGACAAGCGGTGGTCTATATGTGTAAAAGAAAACTGAAAAATGTGTCTGCATATGCCATAACAACTTCAATGAACTCCAGCACACAGTCAATTAAACTTGGACCGCAGTGTATTTGGCTGCTTCCTCTTCCCATCCTGGAGAGAAAAAGAGAAAATTACTGATCACTTAACTGACCTGTCAGTATTACAGCATATTTCTGCTCGCCGGCCAACACGAGAGTACACAAGCTCTTTTCCAAAATCTAGTGAGCGGTCTTGCTGTCTCCATAGGCAGCTGCCTTCTAAGACAGCATTCCAACCCCACGAAATCTCATAAGCAGGACTTTTCTGTGCTGATTTTGGGGGGAAATCTGTGGAATTATGTGGATTAAACATGGTGCAATCGGTTAAATGGAACTGAGAATAATTACGTTCTGATTAGTAGCTGAAAGCATTATCATATTAGGCAAAATATTTAATAAACAAACACACATGGGGAAGTGCAGAATTTGTGAATGCCCAGTGTTCCAAATCTGCAGAAATCTGCAGAGCTGTTAGTGCAGGCAGACTCCACTCTTCACAGGCAACAAGTTTGCAGCCCCCACTAATAGCACTTCTAATGTCAAATGCATATAGTGGAACTTGAGTCATAATTGATTTTAAATGAGTTTGATGTAAGCATGATGCTAGACTTATATAACAGATGTCAAAAAAAACAAAAAAGAAACATGTATTTGGCGGATGGCATCATCCCAAATGACTTGAATTTAATTTAAGGTATACATTTTATCAGGTCATGCATTACATGGGAATTGAACCCCTGACCTTGGTGTTGCTAGCATCATGTGCTACTGTTTGCAAGTTATATAACAAAAAAAAGTTCAGATGCAAAACCAGCTAAAAGCCATCTCAGTCAAAAATGAGATAATGATACTGAGTGAACGCTTCTGACACATAGTATTCGTCCATCAAATACTTTTACTCCAAACTCGCTAAATTCCAGCCTCAGCCCAATCAGAAGTACCAGTACTTACATAGAAACCTATACAAAGTAGCCAGAAAGAAATGCTAATTTTAAAGATATACGTCAGAAGGATTTAGCTGGTTTTGCATCTGAACTCTTCATATATATATATATATATATATATACACATACATTTTTTTTTTACTGAGCTCATCATAAAGGATACATACAATGTTACCTTATTAATTACAATGTAGCTACATTTTGGAATAGTATTTGTGTCAGTAACTTACAGTTGAGGTCAAAAGTTTACACCCCCCTTTCAGAATCTGCAAAATGTTCATTATTTTACCAAGATAAGAGGGATTATACATATAGTCCACAAGAGAAAATAATAGTTGAATTTATAAAAATGACCCTGTTCAAAAGTTTACATCCCCTTGATTCTTAATACTGTGTTCTTACCTAAACGATCCACAGCTGTTTTTTTGGGGGGTTTTTTTTAGTGATAGTTGTTCATGAGTCCCTTGTTTGTCCTAAACCGTTAAGCTGCCTGCTGTTCTTCAGAAAAATCATTAATGTCCAACAAATTTGTTGGTTTTCTAGCATTTTTTGTGTATTTGAACTCTTTTCAACAATGACTGTATAATGACTGATTTTGAGATCCAACTTTTTACACTGAGGACAACTGAGGGACTCATATGCAACTATTACAGAAAGTTCAAATGCTCACTGATGCTCCAGAAGGAAAAACAAGCATTGAGAGCCAGGGGGTGAAAACTTTTGAACAAAATGGAGATGTACTTTTTTTTTTATCCTTTATTTTGCCTAAACAAACATCAACTTTTTTTCATTTAGTACTGCCCTTGGGAGGCTACAGAAGATATTAACATTTTCCCAGAAGACAAAATAAGTTAAATTTACCCTGATTTTCAAATTCAAAAAGTTTTAACCCCCCAGTCTTCTTAATGACATGCACTTTGTATGATCCCTCTTATTTTGGTAAAATAATTCCGATTCTGAAAGGGGGGGATGTAAACTTTTGACCTCAGCTGTACGTACAGTAGGTAGGTGTTTATAAAGGCAGTTTTGAAACAGAATTAAACTTACATTAAAGGAAGACTTTACCCAAATAAATAAATAAACACATTTACTCACCCTCACGTCATTTTAAACCTGATTCTTTTCTGTGAAACACAAAACAAGATTATTTTGAAGAATGTTTTAACTATTGTTCATACAACAAAAATCAGTGGGGTTCATTGTATGGTAAAAACATAAATAAATAAACACAGTAAGATGCTTGTGTGAATAAATAACAATTTTAGTATAATTATTTTTTTATATTTTTTTTATACTTAATTTTATAATAATTGTTGAATAAAGCACTACAATGTGTCTTATCTGTCATGCCACTCCACTTAGACTTAAAACACACATATACCGGAGCAGGGATAAGGAATTTCCACTGTGGGCCGAGTTTGAGGCGGCAGATGCCATGGACATCCCGGGTTTTCCCGCTGCCGTTGGAAGCTCCACACATTGTCTGACACTCCAGACAGCACTGGCTTCAATTAAAAAAGAGAAGAGGGGAATGAGAAAAAGACAACTGTAGACATGTTGGAAATGGCTGTCTGTCTGGAACAAAATGATGAAAGTGAGAGAGGGAGTGAGAGAGAGACATTGTGTTATCTGTCAGCCTCAACTAGACAATGTCACACTGTACATTCAAGTGCCAGCTCTAAGAACAGAGGCTTACTGGTGTAACACACATACACACACACACAGCAGATTCAGAGGCGCTCTGGCTCTAACAAGCACATAGTATATCTGACGCCGTGCCATAGAGAATAGGGCCTGCCACAGGCAGTGTAGCCTGCAGAGATTGGGAGAACCAGATGACTCAATCTGCTCCAACAGTGCACAAAGAAGTAGTATTACTTCACCTTGTGACTTCACAGCCAACAGACACGAGACTGCACACACCGCAAATAACCCTTAGGAAAGAAGCTCGCTTTAATGTCTCAGTTTTCTTCTAGACAGCAATGAGGTTAAATGGAGGGAAACTTTAGAGGTAAGTTAAATGAAGAGACAAGTAAATTAAGTCTGCTTCTCGGCAATTTCCTCCTGAGAAAAAGATCTTATTAATTTAACATGTCTCAGAAGTTTCAGAAGAAATCTCAATGGGAAACATAGCAACAAATATTTCATTATCATCCTACATTACAGTAAAAATATCAAAACATCCTTGAAAAAAGAAAAATGTAATTTAGAAACTATATATATATATATATAT
Organism: Labeo catla; assembly: GCA_012976165.1. Taxonomy (NCBI): domain Eukaryota; kingdom Metazoa; phylum Chordata; class Actinopteri; order Cypriniformes; family Cyprinidae; genus Labeo; species Labeo catla. Next base: position 297,476 of record VONZ01000215.1, read on the forward strand.
ATACACACATATATACAGTATATATATATATATATATATATATCGGAGTGTCTATTTACACTAAGTGCAAATAGCCTGCCTAGTTGGCAGAGGCTATTTACATTAACTCTGCCCACATATGTGTGGTTGGGCTAGCCAATATTACAAAAGACATCAGTTAAACAACAGCTCTAGTGGCGTAGGTGGTAAAGTGCGTAGCAGTGACTACTTGACACCGATTTCTTTCTTCTGCTTTGTCACATCACATATGAGACCTTCAATAAAATAAAGGAAATAATTGAAAAGTGTAGGGTACAATGGGGCTAAAGGTGCCCCAGGGTAAAAGACGCATTTAATATTATTTTCCTCTAAACCACTAGATGGCAGAAAAATGTGCATCGAACTTTCCAAGACAGCTTTTCAAGATACACGTGCAAATTGCCTGATCTATGACGCAATTGCAGGCAGCAGCACAAAGTCGATTCTATGCTTGCTTGATCTACTATTTGGCGTTTTTAAAAATGTTGTAAATGTAAGTAGCAAATGAGAATCGCTAAAATTTTTGAATATATCTTGAGACAATGGTCTTCTTGATGATTTTCAGTTTTGCTTAAGATAATTAAAGCAGCGTTTTTTTAAAACACAAAGAAATATGTAAAAGTATGGTATTTCGGGTAAAAAGTGTTTCTGCTGTTGTGGCTAAAGGGCACAATAATTAACATGATAATTAATAGATGGCTGACTTTTCCATTTGTTGACATGACATTGTTAGATTCAGACGGTAAATATCAAATATTATGTTGGCTGTCCATCTTAGAGATAATCACCATGTTTAGAATGAAACTATTATATTTAAAAACATGATATTAATCATACCATATAATAAAATATAATTTGTTATTACTACTGTAAATCTATATTCAATTACTATGGGATCTCTTTACTTTTTAAAATGATTTTGTTTCTGCATTTTAAAATATGTTTTATATTAACATATTTAAATGACTAAATGTACAAAATGTATTATTTTAATACATTATTATTTTATTATTCAAACTTTGCTAAAGTGATTGTTTTTAACAAGTATTAACTTAGACATTATTTTTTTAAAAAAAAGCATTATTTTAGCTAAAGTTTGTGTATCAATATTGTGTGCCTTTTACCCCATGTGTGGAGTAAAAGGCCCCCCTTTCCACCTCATATTTACCCCACATTTATAAGATTTTTAAACAAAATGAACGACTTCAAAACAAACGTATATATTGTTTTGCAATCCTACACTTTGGGCGCAGTGAAAAGCACATTTTTTCTCAGGGTGTGCCTTTAGCCCCGTTGTACCCTAATATAAAATGCCTCATGTGTGTTTATCGGTTAGGTTTAGGGGTAGGTGTAGGGAGGGCTTTATTGTCCCAATAAGGCGGCATTCATTTTAGAATTTTATTAAAAATTATAATTTACACTTTATACGTTATTATTGCACACTGTTTTATAATGTACTACAATACTGAGGTGCAAATATCTGCCACTTTCAGTGTTAAATTTGCACTTAGAAATAAAAAAATATTGCTATTTTCACTTATTTCAAATATCTGTATATTCAAATAGAATTTCTTTTTAAATAACACATAATAATATTAATAATTAAACACTGTTTTCAGAGCACTCAAAGATAAACCTCTTTGTGCTCAATAAAAACAAGCAATTTAAAGCAAATTCTAATTATCACTGAAAAGCAGTCCAGAAGGCTTTCTTGCATGCAATTAAATGAAAATCTATGGCTGGATACCCCTATCACACATGCTGTGTGACAGTTAGACACATAGTTATTATGATCCAAAAGCCTGGCATGTTAGCATTGATAAATACAAATACAAGCAGTGGTGGTAAATTAGCTCTGGCATAGCGGCCAGAAGTTCTTTGTGAGCAGATGGAGGAAGCCGACCTCCAACGCAGTGCTCTGAGGCGATGATAGGGCTTATCTACAGGTGTATACACACAGGTATGTCCACCAGCCTTTAACACGCACTCGAACGCAAATAAACTCCCACTATACTCTCCAGAGAGTTTCTTTCACTCGAGCATTGGCTTTCAGACAGCAGTGTGTTATGAGTATCCTCTGTATCCAGAAAGAGCTCATATTTAATTTAGGAGGGTTCATATGGCTAGGTCTGGCGGAGACTAGTGTTCAGACGGCTGGAAGTGAGAACCATCTGGCCAGCAGAGAGCCCTCATCTGCTGCCCAAATCTGACTCTGTTTACTGGGTAGAGAGGAGTGACAGCACTGCCAACTGGCCGAGCACAGAGGATGGAATGACTTTGTTAGCGAGAAAGCTAACAGTTAGCTTTTTACCGCCAAGCTAGCAGGTGTAGAAGTGCTGCAAGAAGCGTAACAAAAAGAACTTTTTTTTTTAGTGAGGGTAGAGACGAATTCATTAAAATGTTGGGCACTATTACAGGCCACAAAATCACAACATGTCATTTTTAGTGGGTGCTGCATGGAAACATGGCTGTCTGTCTTTAGTCAGTGTGAGGAGCTGTCAAAGCTAAAGCTAACAGCTGTGACAGTATGGCCGTTTCATGCTAGCTGTGCACGTCTCGCGGGAGAAGGAGCTAAACTAGCCTGTCGAGTATGTCAGCGACATCAATCACAAAGTGCCAGTGAGCACTTTAAAACAGATGTCACCGACAAGACAGAACTATTGGCTAATGGTGGCAATTCTAAAATTCTGACACTCTTTGACAGCAAGCAATTTTAAAGGGATTAGCATCTAAAAAAAAACATTGAAAATTCAATATCAATGTTATTTTCCAGCTTACAGAAAAGAGCAAATATGAATCCTGATTATTAGACTTCTCTATTTATGTCCAAACAGATCTATTTCTCCTTCACTTCCCCAGGCTGATGATTGAGTGAAACAGCGAAAGAGTACAGCAGAAGGGATTGTGGGCTTTAATTAGATTTGTACCTGTCGTGTCTTTACTCAAACGACACCGGCAAGTCTCTGAAAACAGGAGATTCAAGCTAAATTGCACTCATAACTGTGGCTGGCACATTAATTGGTGTCATTTAAAGAGCTTATGAAGATCAATTTAGTGCCAATTGTCCTCAAAAGTTATCTAGAGAATAATTTAGGTTATTGCTTGCATATGCGGGTCATTGTTGTGGTAAATGTGTGTGGATAAATGACATAAATCAGGCAATTAAAAATGTATATTTTCTGTTTGGTTCATGAATATTAATTAGACGACCAATTATTTTCACCAAAAAGTGGGGGGATGCATCTCCCCTGAAATTAAGTGCCTTACATGACAATTAATTGAAAGTGTGTAATTAATACAAAACATGCTTCTGGGTTTTACTCAAAGCTGAGCGGACTCATTTGTATTCATTTAAAGCAGTGAGTAAAATAAGCCATACTGCGGTGTGTTGACTGTGGGACATTAGCAAAGAGAGTGTATTTACCTAAAACCTCAGTTTCTTAGATCAGACCCAAATGCACACAGGGAAACCAAATGTTAGAGACTGAAATGCAAGAGTAGAAAGACTTTATAATGTCAAAATTGGGTTCCTGCTGCATGTAAATGTAAAGTTATGTAAAGTGATATCTATTTTTTAATACACTTATACGCTTCAGAAGGGGTGAATTGAGAACACTGATTGATTTTATATTGAACGGTTTCTTTTTCAGATGCGATTCTGATTCAATTTATTTAATGACCTGCTTCCCTTATAAAAATTAAAAAAGAAAAAATGTATATAGGAAAATTCATTATACTGTATGGTTTTACTTATTTTAAAATGATTTATTATAATACAGCGGCATGCGAAAGTTTGGGAACCCCTTGCAGAATTTGTGAAAATGTGCATAATTTTAACAAAATAAGAGAGATCAAAATGCATGTTGTTGTTTTTATTTAGTACTGTGCTGAGTGATATTTTACATAAAATATATTTACAGATAGTCCAGAATACAAAAAAAAAAACAAACAAACAAACAAACAAACAAAAAACTGAAATTCTTAAAATAAGTTTGGGAACCCTTGGTTCTTAATATTGTGTGTGGTTACCTGGATGATCTACGACTGTTTTTGTTTTTTTGTGATGTTTGTTCATGAGTCCCTCGTTTGTTCTGAACAGTTAAACTGAGCACTGTTCTTCAGAAAAATCCTCTAAGTCCTGCAGATTCTTTAGTTTTCCAGCATATTTTGCAGATTTGAACTCTTTCTAGCGGTGACTGTGTGATTTTGAGATCCATCTTTTCACACTGAGGACAATTGTGGGACTCAAACACAACTATTAAAAAAGGTTCAAACGTTCACTGATGCTCCAAAAGGAAACATGATGCATTAAGAGCCGGGGGTGAAAACTTTTGAACAGGATCAAGATCCAAGGATCAAATTTTTCTTATTTTGTTGAAATATATATATATTTTTTTCCCATTTAGTACTGCTCTACAGAAGCAACAGAAGCTACTTGCATGTTTCCCGGAAGACAAATTAAGTACAATTTACCTTGATTTTCAAATTCAAAAAGTTTTCACCCCCCAGCTCTTAATACATCATGTTTCCTTCTGGAGCATCAGTAAATGTTTGAACCTTTCTTAATAGTTGTGTTTGAGTCCCACTGTTGTCCTCAGTGTGAAAAGATGGATCTCACAATCACTGCTAGAAAGAGTTCAAATATGCAAAATATGCTGGAAAACTGAAGAATCTGCAGGACTTTTCTGAAGAACAGAGCTCAGTTTAACTGTTCAGAACAAACAAGGGACTCATGAACAACCATCACAAAACAAACAAACAAACAAAAAAAAAAACAGTCATAGATCATCCAGGTAACCACACACAGTATTAAGAACCAAGGGTTCCCAAACTTTTGAAGGGGGTTATTTTAATAATTTCAGCTATTTTCTTTGTCTTGTGGACTATATGTTAACTTCTTGCATGTAAAACATCTTACTCAGGACAGTACTAAATAAAAAAATAAAATGCATTTTGTATGATCTCTCTTATTTTGTTAAAATTAGTTACATTTTCACACACAGATTCTGCAAGGGGTTCCCAAACGTTCGCATAACACTGTATATAATACTGTTCAAAAATGTAAGTATGCATATAAGTCTCTTATACTCACCAAAGCTGCATTTATTTGGTAATACAGTAAAAACAATACAGTAAAAACAGTTATATTGTAAAATATTATTGTACATGTATCACATGATCCTTCAGAAATCATTCTAATTATGCTAACTTTATTAAATCTTTAAAAAAAAAAGTTTCACCTCCACATTTTTTGTTTGTTTGTTTGTTTTTTTATAATAAATGAATTATAATTGCATTTGGTCACATAAAATGCCAATGTTAAGACCAAGATCTTAGCTGTGTACATTCATACATATAGTATTTTCTTTTTCAAATTTTTTGTAGCAAAAATCACAGAATTAAAACTGACCAGTGTCGGCAAACACTTCTCATCAGGCTTAAATTGCTCCTGATGTAAATTACCAGTTTGTCCCTATAAAGTACATTAAACTAATTGGGCTATTTGTCCAACCAACACAGAAAATGAATTGCATGATTTGGTTCAACTGGATTAATTCTTCTCAAAATTGGTCAAATGTAGCATGAACCCTGTCCAAAACTAATAAATTTTGGTTGATAATTTGGTGTGTGATGATGTGTGTAGCAGGCAGTTAGATATTGGGGACAATTAGAGGAGGAGGAGGAGGTCTTTGTGTGGGTGAGTTGTCATGAACAGCCCATCGTGCCCTTCCAAAGGAATGAATAATGGATCATCGCGTCAGGCACCATCAAATAATAACAAACACACAAAACAGGTTGGCCAGGGAAAACTAGCCGAGCTCCAAAATGCCAAGACTGAATAATTCAAACTGCATTCCCTCACTGCACACCACGATTGCCTCATTCAGACCAGGGGGATAAGAGACGGGAGGAAAACAGAGGGAGAGGCGGAGCTCCAAATGAAAAGAGTGCTGGGAGGAAAGAATGGAAGGCAGGAAAGGCCAAAGAACAAATTTTGGCCAGTACAAAGAGAAAGAGAGAGGGAGAGGAGCACAATTTGTTGACGACCAACAGGAAGAGCGTGCAGGCCAATTCTCCAGCGCTCTGTATTCATGCTGCATTGTGTCCTGAATAGTACTGACTTGCTAGGCAGGGTCAGGCTCCGGGGTTGGGAGGGGGGCTGGCTGCCGCACGTGGCCCAGAACGAGTGGACATGGCTGGGGAAGAGCAGTGGGGAAGGAGGGTCGAGCTCTGAACTGCTCTAGAGCCGCATGCCCATTGATCTGACACCAATTAGCATTGCATCCATCTGCTGCGGACTCCAAACGGAGTGTGGAGCCAACAGGCAAACCATTGCATTCGTGCCACAAACATAACACTGTGTAGTCATTCTTCATACCCTATTTTGGTTGTTCTTTCTCACTCAATGCAGTTGCTTTGTCAGATTTTACAGTATGACCCCTTGGGTAAAGGCCAAAGCAGAGCCAAGCAATTGGCTTTTATCTCAGACTTTACGATATACAAATTAGCGCAGACTTTGCTCAAGACTGACAATGTTGATTGGGTGTTTTTTTGGTTGCCAGTCCAACAAAACTGAAATGGTAACACAGTAACCCAAACAAGCTTTTGTGTCAATATTGGCAATGTTTTGGAAACTAAAAAAAAATTAGTCTGAGCAAAGAGGTCACAGACATTCAGTCAATTGCTGTGCTCTAGTTGGTTCTTCATTAGACGGACATCGTAGCAACAGTCACGCTGCAGGGCTGTGCCTGAAAACCTCCGACACCACCAGGCAATTAATCCTCCGTCAGTGAGCTTGTCACACCAACTGATCCAAGGCTGCCGATTTTGCCCAACGATGAGAGAAATCTTTTGCAAATTCTGAAATCTGTCTCAGATGGCACAACTGTAACAAAAAGCACACATTGTGCTTTACACTTGATAAGCAGACACACACACACACACGGGCCTAAAGATTCCCCTGACATGACCAATGATGGCTTAAAGTAGTTTTTTAACACATAGAACTGAATAAGTTTGTGTAGGAAAATAATGTCTAGTACCATGACAAGTTTGTAGGGCAGTTACTGCCCTTAAATTTTCATAGAAAAATTTACTAAAATATATTTAAAATTTCATGCTAAATCTACTATAAACATATTATGTACATAATAAAAATACCCTGCAATTGTACTTTTAGTATATTAAAATTTTGTACTTAATGCACTTTAATTGTGCTGAAGTAGTGCTGAAGTCCAACTAAAGATATACTTATATTTGATTGAAGTATATTTGACGGCGCTAAAGTGGAACTATTGCAAGTATACTGTAGGTACACTTTAAATATTTTGCATTTAAAGACCAATTTTATTTAAAGGTCATACAATTCCCATCAATACATAAAAACATATTTTAGGCTTAATATTAAGAAATGTGCATTGTGCACAAGTAGCACTCCACAATAAAGTTTAATTACAATTATAAAATAAAAAAAAATACAATAGAATTTCTGTCATACAACAGAAAAAAGAATACTCAGTGTGTAGTTACTATTTCTGCACAAAATTTTGTTGGAGGAAATGACAGACAAAAGCAAGACACTAAACCCATACCTGAAAAAGGGAGTTTTCCGTGATTACATTAAAAAGATGAAGTGTTAAATTAACAGTAAATCTGTACACTTTTGTACAGTTATTGTTACAAACTCTCTCTCCACCTCCCTTTATACTCATTTTGAGTGTGGTTCATTGCTAAAATGATAGCGATGCAGATATTGATATTGCGCTAATATTATTATTGTGAATTATTTTGGCCACGATAATCATTTAGTAAAAATGTGATGTCGTAACAGCCATAATGACTACTTTACAGACTACTTTAGAGACTACTTTATAGTTCACCCAAAAATGACAGTTCCTCTATGATTTATTCACCCTCAAGCCAACCTAGGTGTATATGACTTTCTTTCAAATGAATACAATTAAGTTATATTGAAGTTATATTTAAATGTCCTGGCTCTTCCAAGCTTTATAATGGCTGTTGAGAATAAATAGTCCAATAGGAGTCTAATAAAGTGCATCTATCTATCATAAAAAGCGCTCCACATGGCTCCAGGGGGTTAATGAAGAGAATCAAAGCATTTGCATAAGAAAAAAAAAGCACCAGCCAGCCAATAATACCAATAAGCTTTGTGCTTTTGGTATTTTTAATATAAAACAAAGTCTAAGCTTTCAAAATCTGTTAGTTTTATAGGGCAATACAAACAGTGTGTCTTGCAATATTGTGTTTTTCATGGTCTTTAATGTGGCGGGACAGATCGCTGTATTCATGAGAATCGATTGACTTTTCAATTACACTGAGACATTTGTTTCATTAAATTATACAGTTTTCTTTGTGAAAATTCCACCGCAGACAGCAAAAACTTCTGTGGTGTCCTTTCATTTCTCACACGTATTTAATTAAAAACAACAATAAAAGGTTGAAACAACAAAAATAAAGGTTGAATTGGGCTCCAGCTCGTTAACATAAGTTATACTGTTGTCATTTCTGATGCATATAAGTAACCATTCACAAGCTATATTTACGGTATAATACAGTAAATGATTGGAAATAATATTTAATGTCTTCCATTAATTATTTGTAGCACACCAATCACCCAGTAATCACACTAATTTTGTTCTCTGAATACAATACTTCGAATACAGCGATCTGTCACGCCACATTAAAGAGCGTGAAAACACATTATTATAATAGACATATTGTTTGTATTTCACTATAAAACTGACAGGTTTTGAAAGCGGAGACTTTGGAATATCTTCTGGTGCTCCTAATCCGGGCCATTTGCATGCACAATAGGCTATAATATACTCTCAAAATATAATAATTTTAACCTCGTAATTGCTATGAATTAATTATTGAAAATTTTGACTTTATTCTCAAAATATTTTGACGTTATTCTCAAAACACTGACTTAATTCTTGTAATTTTGACTTTATTCCTGAAACATTTAGACTTTGTTCTCATAATTTTGACTTCATTTTCAAAATATTGCAACTTTGTTTTTGAAACTATATTCTTATAATTATTTTTTTTTTTTTTAAAGCTTGGTACCGTAACGCCATTATACAATATAAGTTGAGAGGAGACAAACAAAGAAAACTTGGCTTCCTTTGCTCCTGTAAACAAAACCTGGTTCTCACAAGACTAGCATATTCTGTACTATTCTGTACATATTCTGTACTATTCTGCATCATCCGCTGGAACACCACTCTCTCGGGAACGCGCGTACGACAGTTAGCGGGAGTTGGAAATTAGGGTTTAAAAAGTTTTAAATATGTATATTATTCTTACACAAATTCATCGATTCACTTCAGAAGGCTGTTATAAACCCCCTGGAGCTGCATGATGGATAAATGCACTTTATTGGACTTCTGATTACTGAATCTCAACAGCCATTCACTGCCATTATAGAGCTTGGAAGAGCTTGGAAGAGCTTGGAAGGTGTAAACCTTCTCAAAAAGAAGAAAAAAACCTTTCTTTAAAAAAAAAAAAAAATTATTAAAAGATACAATTCCAAGGTGAGGGTTATGATGAAAAAGTGCTGTAAAATTTGAGATCGAAGTGCAAGATTTTTTATTTTTTTTTTTTTTAACAAACCAGCACTTGGGAAAGGATGATCATGTTTTCCTCTAACACTGACACAATATTTTGATACAGTTGTCTCGCGCTCTCTTTCTATCCTTCTTTCCTCCAATAAAAAAAATCAGCAATCGATATACATTTATCTTCCACAGAATGAGAATTCACACACTGAATGATGCAACTATGAACACATGAAAGGAAAATAAACAGTGCAGATCAGCTCTGAGCTCTGAAATCCTGTTTGATAGGAAAAGTCAAGTGAAAACAAAAGTGGAAGACATGAAGGAGATGTGAGCGCTCTCAGCAGGTAGACTGCAGAACACTGTTTATGAAGGACATAGAAAATAACAGAGAGAGAGAGAGAGAGAGAGAGAGAGAGAGCGAGAGCGAGAGAGGGGTAAGCAGTGTGAAATTACTCTGGCAGTGTGACAGTAGCAGTGGGGGAAAAGCAGCGTTAGCCAAACGCAAACACCCCTCAACTACTTCCCCATGGGTCTTCAGTTAATTATTCACACACACACACACACACACACACACACACACATAATAATTACACTACCTCTCAATGTCTCTACATGTCCCACTCCTCATCTCATACCTTATTTCTTTCCTTCTCTCTTCGATGTTTACTGTAACTTCTCATTCTTATTTTACCTGTTCATTCTGTCCTGTCATTTTTGCTTCACATATTGCTATTTCCAAACCCTCAAACCCGCACACACACTGGAAGTTTTGCACTGGTGGGATGCAGGGAAGCGTGAAATCAGCAGTGTGTATGCATTTCTGAACACAGCAGTGTGTCGCCGTGTCCCTACTGTTTTAAAGGTCATGCACTCAGGGACACATACACTCACAAGTGTGCATGTGAATACAACTTAACCCTCATGTTCTGATGAGACTGACTCTAGTGATGTACATGTACAAATGTTAATAGTCATTTTCTGTTCAAAATCTTCGAATAAGTCACTCTGACCCAATCAAAAGTCATTGGTGTCCTTTCTTGTGACATTTTTTCTGTTCAGATTTAATTTACCATGCGTCCATCAATCAATCAGTCAATCGATTAGGGCAGATTCCTCCAGGAGGCAAAAGAGGCAAGGGAGGCAGTGCCTTCTCAAAATAATGGATGAGAAAAAATTGTAGTACAAAAATAAAATAACGCCAATATTACAAATTCTAACATTAAAAAAGTGTATAAATCGCATTGCCGAACAGCGACACCAGCAGGTAAATTTACAGGCTGCATCTCTCTCACCTCCCCTGAGCCCATTGAGGTTTTTAAATATTTATTTTTGGCCTTTTTGCCTTTATTATGATAGGACAGCAAGCAAAGTGGGAGAGAGAGAAGGGGGTGGGATTGGGAAAGGTCCTCGAGCTGGGATTCAAACTTGGGACGCCCGTAGCGCAATGGTGCTGCATGTCGGCAAACTGCCCACAAGGCTATCGGCTGATTGAACAATATAATGGCATTAATGGGAAAAAGTAAGTAAACAACTCATGCGCTTAGATATAACCACTTTGTTACGTCAAAATAAGACTTAAAATGCCGTGAAAACATGATCTGTGGGAGTTTTTAGTGAGTAATCAGCTTGGAGAAATTTAAAGTACATCTCTGTGTCTGTGACCAAGCTTTGATGGCTGATGATAAAAAAAATTCAAAATTAGTCAAAAGTTAAAAAGACTAGCTGAACACGAGTTCACAAATAAAATATATTGTTTAAATTAATTCTGCCTTGAGTTATTATTTTGGACTAAATGTAAAATGCATAAAAATACTAACTTGATAAGATTCATACTTGGTTTTAATAAATACAATACTGATTACACTGTAAAAGGAAAAGTTCACTTCCAGAACAAAAATTTACAGATCATCTACATACCCCCTTGTCATCCAAGATGTTCATGTCTTTCTTTCTTCACTCGTAAAGAAACTATGTTTTTTTGAGGAAAACATTTCAGGATTTCTCTCCATATAGTGGACTTCTATGGTGCCCGTGAGTTTGAACTTCTAAAATGCAGTTTAAGGGTAACAAGGGTCTTATCTAGTGAAACGATCGGTTATTTTCTAAAAAAATTACAATTTATATACTTTTTAACCTCAAATGCTCGTCTTGTCTAGCTCTGCGTGAACTCTGTGTATTCTGGTTCATGACAGTTAGGGTAGGTTGATAAACTCCCATCTCATTTTTTGTCCTCCAACTTCAAAATTGTCTACATCGTGGCATAAATACTGACCCAGTGTTTACAAAGTGAATGTACAAAGAAGATCAAACGCCTTTTACGAAAAAAGGTAAAACAGTGATGTAGGACGATTTGGAGTTGGAGAAGAAAATGAGATGGGAGTTTTTCGATATACCTTATCTGTCTTGAATTGGAATACACAGAGTTCATGCAGAGCTAAACAAGACGAGCATTTCAGGTTAAAGAGTATATAAATTGTAAATTTCTTTTTTTACAAAATAACAGATCGTTTCACTAGATAAGACCCTTTTTCCTCAGCTGGGATCGTTTAGAGCCCTTTGAAGCTGCATTTACAGTAAACTGCATTTTGGAAGTTCAAACTCGTGGGCACCATATAAGTCCACTATATGGAGAGAAATCCTGAAATGTTTTTCTCAAAAAACACAATTTCTTTACGACTAAAGAAAGAAAGACATGAACATCTTGGATGACAAGGGGGTGAGTACATTTTTGTTCTAGAAGTGAACTTCTCCTTTAATGTAAAACTATTTATTTAACCAAGAAAACATATCTGGGACATGAATTTACATTTGATTAAAATGTACATTTGATTCATTTAAGAACACCACCACACACCACTGCTATTTAGCTATTATTTTAGATAGATTAATAATTTTTCAAAGCTATATTATTGATCAACCAAGATTCAATAAAAAGTACAAAGACGCAAATGTTCTTTTTTTACAGTACAGTATGTAAATATCCTAACAGACAACTCAAAAGACACCCCAACAGCCATCTGTGTATGTGAACTTGCGAATGTAGAGAGCGTGTTTGTATACAAGTATCGTTATGGTGGACAAGAATTGAATGGAAAAGCAAACATGCGGTCCCAGAAATCCACAGGAGGCCTCTCCTCCCCCTCACCGAGTTGAGAATATCAGCATGGGAACTTTTAATTTAGCAGATAACAAAATTAGCTGCGGGAGCCAAATTTAGAATTACACAGAACCATCATCAGATGGATGGCTTCATGACAGATGGATGGATGGATAGAAGGATAGATGGATTGTTTTATCACCCCATTCACTGAAGGAATTATGCAAATCAGATAAGGTTGCATACACGCCTCAAAAATAAGAGCTGAATGCAAATTGAAAGGTGCGATTTCCCAGGACACTTTAGATAATAGAAGATGCAGCAGACTACAACTGAACTATATATTAATGTTAAATATTAAACTATAACAATAATAATGGAAACAAATAAATAAATAAATAAATTGCCTCTATGCATGCAACTACAACCTAGATGGGAGTTTCTAATGCTTAAATATATCAAATTCACAGATCCTATGTATGACACAATGCCTTTTACCATTAATATTTACTAAAAAAACAATCCGTACATACAGTTAGACACATTAGGTCCTAACATCAAAGTTATGGCCCTTCAGGTCACACAGGCCTCAAGGTTGCTGTTATATCCAAGCAAACTGCGTTTTTCAACTGTACATCTCTGACCTTATTTGAAACGCCTATATACTCCAACCAGCTCATTCATAATTCAAACCAACAGTTATTCCTTTTGGCCATTCTATATTCATGGTCCTAATAAAATATGTGTTGCATATTAAAAGCGCATTCAGGCTGGAAGCGGTGTCAGTCCTTGATATTTAAAGGTCGTAAAAGCGGACCTGGCAAAGGTGTATTAACGCTACAGGTACTGGCGTGTGGAAGAGGACATGCGAGACCTCGGCTCTTAAGAGTTTGATAAACCATTTTAAAATCAATCGATGCCTGCGCAGCAATACTAGCATCTCCCTCAGCAGCGCTGCAGAAGCTTAATATTTCAGGCGCACCAGAACAATGTTACCGGACATCAATTTTAGGGCGGTCTCTGGGCGCTCTTTTGAGCGGAGAACCATTGCTGTAGAGAGATGCCTTTTATGTTTTTAGATCCACACTGAATATAAAATCCAATCACTTGTGAATATTTAAACAGTAAACTCTGCGAAGAACATTTAAATAATAGTTTATGAGACCCGAGTAACCTTGTATGTGTTTAAGAAAGACTGTAACCAAAAAAAGAGAGGAAAAAATGAAAAATGACAGCGACTGAGAGAATAAAAAAGGGGAGTTTGTTTAACTTATTAAATGATTTTAACACAAAAGGTCCAGAAAGATGCTCTAACTCTCGCTATCTCTGAATGGATGGGTGTTTTTAAACACATTAGCATTCATTTGCAGAAATGTAGTCAGGTATACAAGTGTCGCTTGGACTGCGGTCAAATGAAATAAACTCCCATCAAAGTCAATCAAGTTCCATTTTCTCACTTCAGGGAACTGACATTTAATTCATCTCTTGATATATCAGGAGAATGAGAATCTCAGCACCGTGACCGAAAGCAGGTTTGGTAATGCACCTACACACACAGAGTGACTGAATAAAGTCATTGTGCTTCTCTCGAGTTTTTAGATTCTGATGCAAGGCATGTAAAGTCAAAAGGATCATCATGCAGAGCAGGTTGTGTGTATGTGAGTGTGTGTGTGTTAGCATGTTAAGCTCAAGTGTCAGGCTCAAGCCCAGAGAGACCGTGGATTCACTACGGCAATATTGCACACCCACACACACACACAAAAAAGAGAAATACTGTACAAAAAAAACGCACACAATATTAACTGACCTTCACTAACAAGAAGCATAAGTCTATACACTGTATACACTGTAAAACTGCAAACCAACAATGTTACAGGTGTCATGGTAGTAGTACTTCTTATTTTTGTACCATTTTATTTATTCCTATTGATTCCACCAGAGTATATGTCCAAAAACAAACAAACAAATACAGGTATACCACGGTACCGCTACAGTACTTTTTGTAAGGGTATTGTATTCTGTCATACACTGTATGGTACAGTGTGATTCTTATACCCTTACAAAAAAAAAACAAAAAAAAACAACTGTACTGTTGCAGTACCATACCATGATGCTTTGAAATGTATCATTCGTTACAAAAAAATAAAATAAAATAATAATAATACTGTTGAGATACCATGGGACAGACCTAGTGTCACATTGTAATACCATGGTACTGAAACTGATGTCCCATATGGTACTGCAAGGTACAGTACACATACTACCATGGTAATATTGTTTTATGTGTCCAAAAATCTTAATTTAATTTAATTTAATATTATTTTATTTAATAATTTAATTTAATTTAAGTTAATTTTGAAATTCTTTGAAGCACCTTACAGTATTTTTTTAAGTATCATGGTAAATGATTACAATGGCGTTTTTTTTTCAATATGATTTCAGTTCTGCAGTGATCTTATTTTTTTAAAATCATTTATTTATTTATTTAGTTTATTATATATCTATACCTATATCTATCTATCTATCTATCTATCTATCTATCTATCTATCTATTTTTATACATTTTGGGGTCAGTACGTTTTTTTTTAAAGTTTCTTACACTGTAAAAAACAATTTGTTGCGTCAACTTGAAATAATTTGTAACCTGGCTGCCTTAAAATTTTAAGTTCAGTCAACTCAAAAAAAGTTCATTCAACTTGAAATGTTAAATTGTACTAAGTGACAACTTAGATATTTGAGTTGAATCAAATTTTAAGGCAGCTGGGTTACTTACCCATCTGTTAAGTTTAGCAAACACAAATATCTAAGTTGTTACTTAGTACAACTTAACATTTCAAGTTGACTACACTTATTTTAGTTGACTAAACTTAAAATTTTAAGGCAGCAGGGTAACAAATTATTTTAAGCTAAATCAACAAATTGTGCTTTTTATTTTTTACAGTGTACGCTCACGAAGGCTGCATTTATTTGATCAAAAATACAGTCAAAATAGTAATACTGTGAAATATTATTATAATTTAAAACAACTGTTTCTATTCGAATATATTTTATAATGTAATTTATTCTTGTGATGGCAAAGTTACATTTGTAGCATCATTACTGTAGTCTTCACTGCACATTATCATTCTGAAATCATTCTAAAATGCTGATTTGGTGCTCAATAAATACTCATTTTTATCGATGTTGGAAATCACGATACTTTTTATTATTCTTTGATAAATAGAATGTACACAAAAAGAGCAGCATTTATTTAAAATAGAATTTTAATAGTTTGCAACAATTTAGAAGTCTTTACTGTACCTGCTAAATAAAAGTACAAATTTCTTTCAAATGTGTACAGGAGCAGTATTTTTTGAAGTTCAAATGTATATACTTATACTTAGTAGGCCTACTTCATACTACTTACAAAAACTACCAAATTGCACCAGTGTACAACTATTTTTATTATTAATTAATTAATTCATTTATTACTTTTTTTGGGGGGGTATAATTCTACCATGGGGGTATACCATGGTATTCCTGGAAGGATCATGGACCTATGCCTAAATACAAAAAAATCCTGATATATCACAGTACCACAGTACCATCACAGTACGTTTTCTAAGAGTTTAAACACCAATTTATTGAGCTGGAACGACTGAAGGCACCTGTGCAGGAGTGTGAATGATCAGGGTACTAGATGCTCGCTCCAGAAGGAGGGTGAGACGGGGCAGGTCGCTCACAAAACACTGCCTACAGTTAGCAGTGACCCAGCAACCACCTCTTCTTCATTATACAGAGGGAGTGCGTCTCCTCTGACCTCTAAAACAGCAAAACACAGTCACCCGCAGACATACACAGCACCCGCTGCATTCAAAACAGCATCATACCTCTCCCTGCACAGGAGAAAAAAAGAAAAATAACCCAGAAATATTGCTCGTCAGCAAGATTAGAAAAGCAATATCGCTCACTAGAGAGGAAAGACGCATGTGAAAGGAAGCATAGAAAGGGTGGGCGGCTTTACAAAAGCCATTGCGATGCAAAAAAAACCAAAAGACAGGAGTTGCTTAGCATTATGGGGGATTTTCAGAAGTGTTAAGCAAAACTGATACGCTTTAATTTCAGGGGAAGGAGGAAGGAAATAAAGGAGAATTGAAGGAGACGTTAAACTCTTCATTAATAATAAAGTAACACCTGGATCCCAGAGAAGACAGCGCTAGTGAGCTAAACAAATCGAAATTCATATTGTATGAGGCGTGTATGTGTGTGTGTGTGCTTAGCATGACCTTTCCGTTTTATTGGAAGTAATATTTATTTGTGTCTGTCTGTTTGTGTGAGTATGTGTGTGTGTGTGTGTGTGTATGTGTCTATACAAGTTCAACAGTTATAGAAAATGATGTCAGGATGTGGGTTGGAACCCTCAATGAATAAACAAATAATGAAATAAAAGATAAAAATCAATCACCGCATGAGTGTTCAGTGTCTTAACTCCCTCATTATCACCGTGAAGGTTATTTTATGGTTATTTCATGCTGAATTCACCATCGACCGACAGGCGCCATCTGGTTCTGCCTGTTCTGTTGGACACTTCCTATTTAATAAACAGGATGTATGATTATGACGAGATGTATGATCGTCAGGCTGTGTTAGCACTGTCTGCACAGGTTGCCAAACACAGGCGCTGGCTGAGAAAACTAACATCGTCAAGTTGTCTGACAGTCTGAGGTAAAAGCACACAAACACACTGTGAACACACACACTGTTTGCACAGCAGTCACACATATAGAAAACAAAAATTTTATAAATTACATTTAATTTCCTGAACATGGAAATCTTTTCTGACTCCATTTCTAGTGTTTCTAATCAAATTAACATTTTCCAAGCTGATAATTTAATGTTAAATCTATGAAAATAAACTCCATAGTTCTATAGTTTTATCACTTTACAGTGTTGCATTGACTCTTTTTTTTTTGCAGTGACTCACTTGTCACAATTTAATGAGCGGCTAGATGACATAAAGCGGCTTGAGGTTAGCTGCACTGAAAACAAATGGCTGCTCAGTTCCCAATCTGGGTAAAGTTTGGCAGATTTTGTCAACAAAA
Source organism: Labeo catla (assembly GCA_012976165.1). Taxonomy (NCBI): domain Eukaryota; kingdom Metazoa; phylum Chordata; class Actinopteri; order Cypriniformes; family Cyprinidae; genus Labeo; species Labeo catla. The sequence goes on from VONZ01000215.1 coordinate 315,256, forward strand.
TGATAAGAACACACATATATACCTTCTTTGGAGAGTCTTTTACCTTAAACGCTGCAAGCCATGCTTATTTTCTCTTGCCAGTTTTTGGCAAATAATGCAAAACGTATAGTGCTTGACACGGATAGATTTGCTGGTACTGTACCTAAATATTATGTTATACAGAGCACAAAGGGCCTACTTTTTTTCCTCTAAGAACATTAAATAACAACAAACACAATTTTCGAGTTGAGCGCATTCACAAAAATCTTTGTTGAAGTCATTCGAAGCATTTAATAAGCTAATAAACATGTCTGAAGTTGTGACATTTAAGTGAAATAAACAATAGTATTAAAACATAATATTAAAAAATAAATAGAATCTATTTATTGATATTATCTACTCTATATAGAACATGATATATTAGTACTGTACAGTAGTACTGTACAGTAAAAAAAATCTATTTATCGAATAAGCTGTTTTCGGTATTGACAATAAACTTAAGAAATGTTTCTTGAGCACAAAATCAGCATATTAGAATGATGTCAGAAGGATCACGTGAGACTGAAGACTGGAGTAATGATGCTGAAAAATCAGCTTTGATGACAAGAACAAATTCTATTTTAATTTATATGAAAATAGAAAACAGTTATTACTGATCAAGTAATTCCAGCTTTGTTGAGAAAAATGTTAAAGGACACCTATTATGCCCCTTTTAACAAGATGTAAGTCTCAGGTGTCCCTAGAATGTGTTTGTGAAGTTTCAGCTCAAAATACCCCATATATCATTTATTATATTATACTGAAAATGCCTATTTTGAGTGGAAACAGAAACATGCTGTTTTTGTTCATGTCTCTTCAAATGCAAATGAGCTGCTACTCCCCGCCCCTTTTTCAGAAGAGGACTGTGCCTTTACAGCTTGTTCCTCAGGTACTTTACCAAAAACATCTGTTTGTTTTTTTATTACCATGTGTATCACGCTGAAATCATGCTTTTTAAAGTTATATCAGTTTAAACTTCTGATATACGTTTTTCTGAGCGCACACATCGGAAGCACGCACACAGAAAGCGGCTGTCAAAAGGTTTGTAAGCACTGAACTTTTTCTTTTAAAGTTCTCTTTCATGTCTCATTGCGCTTAAATTGTCAAATACACACAAGTTTATGTTAAAAACACACATAAGTTACAAAAACAGTCGGTTATGTTTGTAAAGATAATGGCGTTAGAACTGGTACACCATTGCTACTTACGAAAACAAAATGGCAGCACAGTGGGTGGAAACATGCAGATTAAGGGGTGGTAATATTATAAAAAGATCACTAGGGAAGTGAAATCTAAGAGGCTCTTTTTTCTAGTTGCTGGATTGTCCTTTTTCACATTGTCTGGGTTGGTAGATGCACCAGGGACCCGATTGTAGCACTTTAACATGAAAAAAGTACAATTTCCATGATATGTCACCTTTAAAAAAAACACCCAATCTCAAACGATAGTTTTGAATGATACTTTCAAAAATATATATATATATATATATATTTGTTCAAGGTCATTAAAGTTTTTCAATAAATGTTACTAAGTCTAAAATAGTGGTTTGAGTTTACTACAGTAAGTAGGAGAAAAGTGGGATAAAAATGCAAAAATGCAGTGTTTTTTATGTGTATTTTGATCATTAAAGTTTGCCATGCATCTTACTGTCAGTGTGTGTGACAAGCATGACGACTGAATTTGCAGACCATCCTACATCCTTTAAATGTCAGAAAATGTACACAAGAGCTGAATAATAAACACAGTTTTCCTGCATTCAAGAAGTGACAGAAAAATCTGTATTTTGAAGAGAATGAAAATACAGAAAAATGAGCTTTGCTTCAAAACCTACAGTACTAAATGAAATATATGCCTACATTAATATTCATTCCATCTGTCATCTTGGACGGAATGTCTGTTACTCTGAACTTGTCACAATGCACTGTGGGATGCCTGTACATGCACACTTAGTGCAGAGTTCTGCTGTAGATTTCAGTCTAAACAAGGTTTTATAAATTGTAGTCTAATTTAGGCACTTACTGTTTGGAACAGCCCCTCTATTGTTTTACTAGGTAGGTGGCTCAATATGATTTTGGAAAAGAGCTATTCTTTTTTTTTTTTTTTTTAACTCATCAGTAACTCATGCTGTCTTCCACCCCACTCTACATATTCAGAGTTACTTTTCTGGGTTACATTTCTAGAGTTGTTGCAGAGTAGCTAAATTATATCTTACTGCATGACAATAAGTGCAGATTTGCTTATGAATACACATAGGGAAAGATAAATAAAACTCCTGCAATTACTGTCAAATAAAATCCACAGCATTTCATTGTGAGCAAGTTATAGACTTTAGGCAGCAGAATAAGCAGGAATTTAAAGAGTACCATGTCCTAACCAAGTACGACAAGATAAAGCAGCAAGTGTAATCTTTTCTATGTAAAGATACCAAGAGTGATGCAACTTTGTCAGTAGGGTATTTCACACTGTGCTTACATTAACCCCTGGTTCCACATTTTCCTCATGTAACACAAAATTGCACAATATGAAATAAATTTTCATCAGTACTCATACACTCAAAGCAAATATAGCTGCAAACAGTGATTACCGGGGCTCAAGTGCTTTAAAGGAGAACTCCACTTCCAGAACAACAATTCACAAATAATTTACTCACCCCCTTGTCATCCAAGATGTTCATGTCTTTCTGTCTTCAGTCGTGAAGAAATTATGGTTTTTGAGGAAAGCATATCAGGATTTTTTTTCATAAAATGGACTTCCAAAATGTAGTTTACATGCAGCCTCAAAGGGCTCTAAATGAACCCAGCCGAGGAAGAAGGGTCTTATCTAGGTAAATGATCAATCATTTTTTTCGGAAAATAAAAATGTGCATACTTTTTAAGCACTAAAGCTTGTGTAGCACAGGTTCTGGCATGCGCGTTCACAACATACTATTGAATCATGTCGAAAGGTTTTTTTTTTTTACATCTTCTCAATGATTCAAATGGTTCAAAGTTTTTTGGAATGAGGAGTTCCATCTTAAGATATGAATATTGTGCATATGTGTGAAAAAACGTGTGATGTACAATCGTTTATGCCCTTGAAAAATGTGGTAGCCGATTTCTTTCAAATTTCTGAACGAAATTTGAGTCAAACAGGCCCACCGAATTTCATTCCAATCTGTCTCTGTTAACCTTGTCTAAGAGGTGCTCAAACTTTATCCATGTTTGTTGAGATATGCAAATGTCCTTGTGGGCACTGTGCACACAGATTTTCATGTTGATAGGACAAATGGTTGTGCAGTTATGACCATTTTTATGATTTTTTATATTCTTATAGCGCTACCAAGTGGCAAAGCGCCGCAAATTTTTTCCCTGTGACCTTGGATTGAGCTCTTACATAAGTGTTCTGAGTTTAGCGGAGATATCTCATTCCGTTCAGGAGTTATAGCCATTTTACTAAAAGTGGCCCTGCCCCTTTCGAATGTTTTGGCACCCCTTATTATTATTTTCATAATTATTGATATTCACTCTCCAGAGAATCTTTCTGTACTGGTTTGGTTCAGATTGGGCGAAAAATCTAGGACTAGTTCGTAAGAGTAGGTTTTTCGCATAAAATTTCCAATGACTGCAACTGACTGGTTTAGGAGTTATAAGCAATTTTGTACTTTTGATCGCTGTAGCGCCCCCATCAGGTCGATTGGGATGAGGTTTGGTCATGTTGTAGGCGGTGTGAGTACTACCATCCCTCCAAGTTTCAAGTCTCTATGACTTACGGGTTGGTCTGCATGATCAGTTTTATGTGAAGATCGCTGATCTGTGACCATTCTAAGAATTACAATAGGGTTTCAGCGCTACGTGCTTGAACCCCTAAATATTTTGTAACAACATCAACCACATTTACAAACTATACATGACATAGCAATTCCTAATAAAGCTTCCAGCCAAAAGTGTTTTAAAAAGATTGCTGTGCTGATTATAGTTTTAAGAAAAGCCAGCAGCATTTCCTGGGGACATAAAACTTTTTCATGTGGATACTATTACACAGACAGTTTTGTTGAAAGAGGTTACTTTGACTTTTGTAGTGTCAGCTGGGTTGAAAAAAGTACTGTCGCATAGATATTCCCAAAGAAAGACTTAAAACGCTGCAGGCAAGGCAATAGCACTAAACAAAGAAGTTTTGAAGAGGTTTTAGAATTAAAAAAATAACATGTAAGGTCAGACACTGCCTCACGGGGGAATCTGAATCATTTATGTCTGGGAGGTGTTTATGAACAGATAAAAAGTCCTTCTTCTCTAGGGCTATTAATAATTTGAATGGGAACTAGGAACTGAACTACAGTAGTCTGTATTGTGGGCCCGTAGACAGACGAACTTCTGATGTTTTAAGAGTTTCGGATGTTTTGGATGAAATGATATCTGAATGGTTTAGGTGATAGGTTGTTAACACCTATTCAGTCCGGCAGAACTGAGTTTTAGTGATATCGCAATCCTGCTCTATCACCATTGTGCCTTTGAGCAAAGCACTTAACCCTGGGTCTATCCAGAGGGACTGTACCTGTAATTATCGAGCTATAAGTCGCCTCGTATAAAAAAACGTCTGCTAAATGGTCAGTAATTCACAGCTTGCCCGAAACTAGCACATGCTCTATAACTAGCAGAGCTGACAGCTCTTTTATTAAGTTTTGGCATTTTTGCTATATTATATTCACAGCGAAAAGGATAAGAACAGTGGAAGAAGAGGATGGAGTGGAATCAGGAAATCACATACGCTAACCGCTAGCCCATCGCTCTCACCAGAGCTCGGAATTTGATAATTTGATCCGACTCGGAAAATCAGACAATCTGACAACAGTAAAAAACACAGCACAAGCAACACATGTTTTCGACATAATTTTGTTTTATGTTGTTGCGGCACAATTGAAACGACTGTCAGAAATATAAAAAATTTAATTTGGCACATTAGTATTTAAATTAGTTTCAGCCTAGTCACCATTTTTAATTAGCTCAATTAGATTTTTTTTCTAGCTTCATTCTCTTTTACTAATGTCTCCGTTTTGGTTCTGTGAGTCACAGCGAATGAATTCAGCCAGTGGCCTTAAAGTGGTAATTTTACCACAGTCAGGTCTTATTCTGGGTCACATCACCATTAAGATAAGGGTGTTATTTACCCTGCGTAATCACCTACCCCTACGCAAACCATAACCTCAGAGAGCAGGGTGGACAGAAAAATGTTCTGCTTGAAACGGGTCTCCACACACACAGATGTCCAGTTTAAGATGGTTAAAAAATGGAAGTGGTGTTGCTATGGCAAGAGTCTTTGATTCTGATTGGCCGGAGGGAGCACCCCAGGCTTGAACTTGGTCTTGAGGTCTTCAACTGTTCTGCCTTTGGCTACAATAAAGAAACGTAACAGAAACACACACAGAGAAATGTCTAAACATTATGACTATCAAACGATTAATCAGTCAGATCTTGCAAAACAGATGGATTGGAGCATAATGCAGGGTAATGGACTATTTTAACCTTGACACACCATCATAAAAACTGTTTACAGTTTTACTGTGCAAATCAATTACAATTTTGACCCATACAGTGGGTATATTGCTACAAATATACCCGAGGACACACACACACACACACATACACATAGCTATATATAGCTGATTGTTGTGACCCATTCCTAGCTGTACTGGTGTTAGAAAGACAGACCTATTTATGTACATGTTGTACTGGTTTGGTTTATTTCAGTTCGCATATCAAAATCATGTTTTATTTCTAAAATAGTAGTTTATGTGACATCTAGGACATCCAATTATGGCTCTGGTTTACCCTTTCTTCTGTAAAATGCACAGGATTAAACAGCCAGAAGTTAGAGATGACAGCTGTCATACAATGACAGCAATGCAGCTTTCATACATTCTGACCTTTTACCCACTTTACATATGAGCGATTGTTTTTGAATAAATTGTGTTCTTTTATCTCAGCTCAGTTGAGACACCTGATGCTATTCTGAGCAAGGGAGGAGTGACAGTCAAAGCAGAGAAAGCGTCGTACATATTCAACATGTGCCCTCAGGAGGACCATCTAACCCCCAGGCCTCTCAGAAAAAAGAAAGAGTAAACCTGGAAAGAAGGAGAGAAAAAAAACAGGTGTCTCTGAGCTGTACTTTCTGCATCAGAGGGAGCAAATCCCACACACGCTCACTCAAGCTCCGTCTTCCACGGCTGCTGGTTTCTGGAGTGTGTCTGTTTCAGTAAAGCTGTGTCATTTGGATTTACAGGTGCAAAAAATAGAAGAGAGACACTCTGTACTGTCAATCAACTATGTGTGTGTGTGTATGTGTGTGTGTGTGTGTGTGTGTTTCTGAATGTGTGTATGCCTCAAAAGTTGTCTAATGGATCGTCGACTATGCCGTCCTTGTGGCATTACAAATAAAAATTGCAAACAAACTTCTGAGTATTGCACATTTTCTCTCTTTATTTCGTTTCTCTGTTAATATTTACTATAGCCAGAGGTTCTATACTGATATGGTGGAGTTATCAGTAGTTAGTGAAGCTTTCTGGCGAGCAACAACATCAAAATTGCTCAAACTCACCAATGAAAGATGCATTTTTATGCAAAACTGATGCAAAAGCAAATGTAATAATATATTTAATAATATAAAATTTTATATCTACATATTGCAAGTTATATTGATATATTCAGACTTATAACTATATTCAGATTTACCTAATTATATTTATAATTTACATTGATATATTCAGATTTTATATAATTATTTAGTTTTATATTCAATATATCTTAATGTACATTAAGTAATTAAGTTATATTTTAAGTTATATATTTGAATATATAAAAATGCATAAACAAAAGATTTAGATACAATTATTTGCATATTTTATTACAGTTATGTTTATTTTCAGTAACAATTTTAGTTTCCATTTTAGTTCAAATATGAGAAGACTGCTTTTAGGCATGCATGTATTTATACTTTCAATTGCCTAGCAACCACTCAGAATATAATAACAATGAAAAAAATTGCTACTACACTGAACACCTTAGCAACTGGCAACCACCCACACCACATGGGCAAGCATGACTCACATTTTCATAAAAAAAAAATAAAAAATGTAGTTCAAAACTGCATACTGTAATTACCTGCAAACACAAAATCTGTTGCATCCAGGTATGCGCATACATTTTTGAGTGAATTTTAATACACCCACGTAATTCTTAAAAGGCTATTAGTTAAATACACACACACAAAATTCAGACAACATCAGGAGAGGCTCTTGAGAGGAAAGTAATTCATAACGAGGTAGGGAGAGTTAAAGCTCATAAAATAAGTCTAATTGCAAATGCAGAAGGTAATTATCTCAGTAAATTAGCTCACTGCCTTACAGTGGAATAATTTAAGAAGAGCATTAAGAAGTGTTCAGAATGGGAATTCAGCTGCAAAGGCTCTGGAGATACCGCGACCGTTTCCGCTTTCCCGTCTTTATTTATAGAACAAGAAAAATACATAATCATCATTATATCTCTGTTTGGAGAGAGGAAACGTAAGGCTCTATTAAAGGTTGTGTGTGCGGAAAGAAAAAGAAAATGAAAGAAAAGAAAGAAAGAAAGAGGACAGCCAACTGAAGAGAAATGAAGAGTTCATACAGTTAATACAGAACATGAAATTCTACATTATAGATTCTATTGGAGTATTCGATTTTAAAAAATACTCGATTGCATTTTGCCTGTGTTGAGTAATCGGCAAACTACCAGAAGTTGTGCATTCCACATATTAAACCCATGTAAAAATCATAATAAAGCATAATGCTAATAAGATTTCACAAACGCTACGATTCAGTTAAATAGATATATGCGATGCAGGTTTAATATATGCGCTTTAATTATTTACATGCTAGTAGGTTATGCAGGTGCATCTCTGATTGGTCTGTTCAGGGTAAATGCTGCTATACAAACTGTTATCATTTACACGTGTGGAACATCTCAAACTCCATCTCTGCATGTTGTTGTGAGTTTGGGTTTATTATAGCGTTCATCGGGAAAACAACGTGCTCTATTCCATCAGATTTGTAAGGTAAAAACATTTATAAACTCTGCAGTCAATTGTTATAACGCGTAATGTGCATTAGCTCTATTGTTTATAATACATATATATGTATTTAAACAGTTTTGTTCAATAAAAATATGATTACTTGCTTTTGATACTTTGTTTGAACTAATTATTATTGCCTCATTGCTATTATATAGTCATTTTAAAGGCTATTGTTCACTTAAGTCTATTTTTATTACTACAAAAAAATATATATAATTATTAGATCACTCAATTAATCGTCAGAATAATCAACAGATTACTCGATTACCAAAATAATCGTTAGTGACAGCCCTAGAAAAAACAACGTCAAGGAAGAAAATTGCCAATGTGGAAAAATAAAAATAAAAAGGTCTCAAATCAAAGTTGTAAAAAATATATATAAAATATAATATAATATAATATAATATTAAATATTATTTTCCAATTAAAAAAAACACACAAAAATGCCAAGTTCTGTCATGAAACTCTAGATGGCGGAGGCTGATGGGTTGTTAACGCAAACTGATGATATTCACAGAGTTAAATTACTTGGCACAAGCTGATTGGCTCATGTTGTAAACACAGCCAATGAGTTTACATTTAAATGGCTGGTTAACATTCACTAGAGCATTTCGCAGCATTTCAGAGTTACTCTGAAACCCTCCACCTCCCCAGCTCCAGGTGGATCTTCTATGGGTTATTAGACCAAGACTAAATACATTAACATTTCATTACCATGCTAAAATGTTCAGAGAGTTGTTATGATAGAGCTGACATGAATCTGATCTACTGGATTATATGGTCATCAGTAAGAATTTTCAGATATTAATCAGAATTTGGTCATATTCGAATTATGTAAGCATTATGTAAATTTCTTGATTGCCATAAGCTAATTCAGTCAGTATTGTGATTTCTAAAAATGTCAATTTCTGTACATGTTGACATAACTACATAATCAAAATCTGATAATATTCTGATTAATATCATACTATTAATGTGCATGTAAAATACTGGCTCTGCATCACCAGACACATTCCATGTTATGTTTGAATGCATCAACTGCAATAAGAAAGCAGTTAACACAAAACAGCGAAAACCAATTTTAATGGAGTCAACAGATAAGTTTACGGAGGATTTATGCATCATTTGGTTTGTATAATTAGTAAAACAGTTTGATTAAACACAAAGCATACTTTACACTCATGGGGTAAACTGTTTCACCAGAAACATATGAGTGAGAGGCAGCAGTGAGGGGGAAATGATGTCAGTGTGAGATGAAGTGATGAGGGAATGACAGAGAACAACAGAATGATTAGGCAGTTGAGAGAGTGTCTTGCAGTGTTGATTGCTGGAAGATGGAGTGATGAGATGAAAGAAAAAGAGTAATGCTCTGTACCAAAATCAAGCTTTCTGTTTACGGTGCCATTATAATGCATTGGGAAACGAAGGTTTTTCCAAAAGGTAGGCATCTTATTTGTCCTGCCTCCTAAAACACTTTGTTTTGTCAAATTATAAGATAGCATCACAGGGGAGGCAATTCCAGAAAACACTGCATTTAGCTCAGTGAAAAAGTAAATACAAAATGGCAGATGAGGTGAGAGAAAAGTTGATTATAAATAAACTTATTTCATTCAGTACTGAAATATACATGTTTTTCCACTTCTGTGATATCCACATGCGATTGTTGTATTACACCCCCTGTTGGGAGTCACATGGAACTTGCAAAATTGGCTGTGAAGCAACTGTTATCCTTCATTTATTCACCAGGGCAAAAGGAATGAATAATAACTGTATGAATATATCTACATAAAACTGAAGGAAGCCATTATGGATTATGGGCTGGTAGTTTGACCAGAAGCAAAAACTTAAAGTTTTTTTTTTTTTCACAGCTTTTCACTGCACAAGATGTGAATTGGACTGGAGTTATGTGGATTACTTCTGAATTACTATGTTTTTATTCAGCTGTTTGGATTCTCATTCTGACGGCACCCATTAAATGCAGAGGATCCATTGGTGAGCAAGTGATGCAATGTAACATTTTTCCAAATCTGTTCTGATGAAGAAACAAACTCTCATAGCATCATAACATTTCAGATAAACCACTGACGTCACATGGACTATTGTATACTGGTCCTCACTACCTTTCTGGGCCTTGAATGTGGAAGTAGTGTAGCTGTCTATGTCTATACTTTCTGAAGTTCCGAAGATGAACGAAGGTCATTAGGTTAATTAATAACAGGATTTTAATTTTTGGGTAAACTATCCCTTTAATTAAATCCAAAAATTTAGCAAACACATGTGGCCCCAAACTACTCTCCTTTGGAAATGAATGACTTCCAGACTGTTGTTTGTCAGAGCTAGTAAAAAAAAAAAATGGCTGTAGAGTAATGCTCTGTTCGCTTAGCGGCATGCTGACTTTAACAATTCCATAAAAGAGAAAACCCTAAAAAGATTTGAAATGCACATATTTTAGGTTTTGTCAACTTCACTAGAATAGCCTCAAACTAACTTAAAGCACATGGCAAAACTTGCATTTTGATTTAATGGGTCTTTAAGAGCCTCTCTCTTTTTTTGTTGTCTTCTGAGGCGCAGTCTCTGTGTGTGAGCACATTACATACACCGTTTGTCCTGCTGTGTAGAATGTTCTAGAAAATGGAGTGATGAGCTGAAAGAGAAGAGCAGACTGATGAGGAAGGTAAGTATGTGTGTGCCCATTGCAGGCTGTGTGAATCCTACTGTGTAGAATGTGCTAGAAGCTCAGCCTGCGCACTGCAAGCGCTGTCTCAGTCAGTCTGCTCAATCAGAAACCAGCTGGAGAAAATCAATACAACAGGGGATTGCTCACTCACTCACTCACACACACGCACACACACAAACACTGAACTGTGACAGGCCCTCACCTCACACACTAATGACAGCAGAGAAAATGGCTGCTGCTTCATGACGTGTCTGAGGCCCATTTAGTGCTGTCAGGAACAGAAATGATTTCTAAAAGCCTTTTAACGCAGCAAAATGCACTCATTATACAGCTAATTCTCATATCAGAAACGGTAATGAATTGCTTTATGATTTGTTAGTCAATGCGGTGCAATGAATGTTTAACTGTGCATATAACTACTGCTCCCACAAGGAAAGAAAAACAAGGTACAATCCTGATAGGCTGCAAAGGGACAGCGGGAGGTCAATCGTATATAAAAGATTCTCCTGTTCTACTTCACCTGCTTAGTGTAGATCTTCTCTGATCCCATTGCAAAGCGGGACCCAGCTGTGCTGTACCCGTTCAGTCGATACATCTGCTACAACATTATAGCGAAGCCAGTTGAACCAAGCAGGTAAGCTCAACATCTTGAGTTGCTGCCTGGTCTCTACTTAAATTGAACCTATGATTTAGAAAGAAAATATACTATACAAATTGATGGAAAAACAAACTGCACACAAAGTGTTACATGTCATGGCTGTAGCCTATATAGCCCAGTGAGCAAATAGCACACAAATGTTAAAACGCTGTTACTTTGTTGTTAAACGATTAGTTCACTCCAGAATTAAAAAAAAATAAAAAAACACTTCTTTTCCCAAAAAGAAATTGAAGGGTTACTCCACCCCAAAATTAAAATTGTGTCATTAATCACTTACTGTTGTTACCGAATGTCGTTCCAAACCTGTAAAATCTTCGGAACACAAATTAAGATATGAAGAGTTCAGATGCAAAACCAGCTAAAAAGCCATCTCGGTCAAAAATGAGATAATGATACTGAGTGAATGCTCCTGACACATATTATGCGTCCATCAAATACTTTTACTTCAAACTCGCTAAATTCCAGCCTCAGCCCAATCAGAAGTGCCAGTACTTACATAGAAACCTATACAAAGTAGCCAGAAAGAAACACTCATTTTTAAGAAAAATGGATTTAGCTGGTTTTGCATCTGAACTCTTCATATTTTTATGCATTCTGACTGCTCTTTTCAGCAATGTAATTAACACGATCAACGTCCAGAAACGTAGCAAGGAGATAAATAAACAAAAATAGAAAACAAAAATAACAACTTTATTCAACAATTCATCTCCTCCGCATCAACCTAGTGCCATTTACGAGAGCATCTACTGAACACAAACAGCGTATGCTGTTCTGTGTCAGCTGCACCACACAGATACATTGTTTTCATTCAAATTAAAGCTTAAATAAATGTAGAAAACGTATCCATGTGGCACAGCTGACACAAAACAGCATGCACTGTTTGTGTTCAGTGGATGCTCTCGAAAATGGCACTAGGGTGATGCGGAGGAGACAAATTGTTGAATAAAGTTATTATTTTTGTTTTCTTTGTGTACTAAAGTAGTCTCGTAGCTTCGTAAAATTACTGTTGAACCCCTGATGTCACATGGATTATTTTACCTATCTTCTTGCTACATTTCTGGACGTTGATCATGTTAATTACATTGCTGTCTATGGGAGGGTCAGAATGCATCAAATATATCTTAATTTGTGGAAAACATTTTTGAGGAAAACATTCCAGGATGTTTCTCCATATAGTGGACTTGAATGGGGATCAGAGCGTTGAAGGTCCAAATTGCTGTTTCAATGCAGCTTCAAAGGGCTCTACACAATCCGAGCTGAAGAGTAAGGATCTACCAAAATGGTCAAAAAAAAAATGTATATACTCTTTAACCACAAATGCTCGTCTTGCACTAGCTCTGTGTACATGACTTGAAAAGGAAAGAACGTGACATGAGGCCAAGTATGGTAACCCATACCCGGAATTTAGATGGGATAGTATCAGTCATGGTATTGAAGGTAGAAGAGAGCGATTATAATGCAATCCCCGCCAGACCTAGGATTTGAACCCGCAACCTTTGGCTTACAAGTCTGACTCTCTAACCATTAGGCCATGACTGCCCCTTTATGTCATTGTGTTGGAAAGGTCATGCTTGATGTAAGAATTACCGATAAAGTGTTTACAAAGTTTACAAAAAAGATAAAACGTTGAATGATTTTGAACGAAAAAATGAAAAACCTTTCCAACATGAACACATAATGTGTGAAGTTGTAGACGCACATTACAGAGCTAAGTGCAAGACAAGCATTTGTAGTTAAAAATATATATATATATATATATTTTTTTTTTTTACAAAATGACATTGTATTGCTAGACAAAACCCTTATTCTTCACCTGGGATCATGTGGATCATGGGAACACTGTACAACAATAATACCGATTTGTGTTATAGTAAGGGCTAAGTTCAGGGTTAAGGTAGGTAAGTTAAGGGTTAAGGTAGGTGTAGACATTTAAAAAAACAATCTAAATAGGTAGAACAATTCATTTCATTGTTCGTTTCCGGTCGGAGCTGTATCCCTTCTAGCCACAACCGTCTTGGAGTCTCTACTAATGAGCTGTTGATCTGAAACAGGAGTGTTTGATTAAGGAGCATGCAATGTTGGAAAACATGCAATGTTGGAGAGCCTCCAGGAACATGGTTGGGAACTACTGCAACCCAGGGATCCCCATTTAAAGTCCTCTATATGGAAAAAAAACCTGAAATGTTTTCCTCAAAAACATTAATTTGATAACACCCCCTCCTTTAACATTTGAATTAAAAATCACATTTTTTATCAGAAAAAACACAATTAATTCTTTCCCCAAATCATGCTGCCCTATCATAATAGATGTGTCAGAAGTGCTTAATTTTTAAAGGGTTCTTAACATCATAAAAAGAAGATATGTTTTTACTCATCTGCTAGAGATGTTTTATGTGATCAGGTGATCAGGAAAAAAAAATCTGAAACTGCGTTTTGCATTTGTGCCATTCAGAAACACAGCAACATTTCCTCCTTCTAAGTGGTCACAACACCTCTTGAAAATGAAACTGAGAATTGGGAACTACTGTAAAACTGAAGCACTAGGCTCTTAGAATGAGGGGCCGGGTGGCGAGTCTAAAGTGGTTGAGGATTTGACGATGTCTGCCAAATTGCACTCTTCAATCTTTCAAAGACTTCACCTGCTTCTTTGTGTCTTCAAAGCATGCCTAGAATGCAACCAGAGCATCTTGAAACAGCCTGGCATGAATGACAGGAGCATTTGAAGAGCCCTACAGTCTCTGTTCTGCTTCTCCTGGCCCTCCCAGGGTAACATTAGCAATGCTAAATGTATACTACCATTTTTTTAATACTTAGATTCAAGAAGGATGCATAAACGTAACAGTAAAGTTTATGAAGTTACAAAACATTTTTATTTCAAGTAAAAGCTGTTCTTTTAAACTTTTTTTGTTTTTCAAAAAGAATGATGAAAAATGAGAGAATTAGACTGATTTTGGAAGATCAGTAAGATCAAGTGACACTAAAGACTATATATTGCTGCTAAAAATTAAGCTTTGCAGACTTGGTAAGGGTTTTTTCTTTCAAAAGCATTTCAAAATCGTATATTTGAATGGTAGTGTATGCTAAGGAGCTGTACCGAACTTCAAATTCCTTCCCAAACACTTTAAAATTGTATGAGAACAAGTTGTGGTCATTCTCTTCAATGAAAAAACGCAGCTTTTCTATGAAGCAGTAAACCGAATATTATTTAAAAGAGACATTTGAGACCACTTACAGTGATTATGGCAATAGCTATTCATCAAATGATGGAGAATAACATTATTGCATTTCTAGACGTGTGTAGTCAAATGCACTTTTGGCCATTTTAAAAGGCAAAACAGGTGCATGGATTTTAGTGATGATATACAGTTCCTGAAAAGTGCGCCAAATCACGGTCTCCATCACCCTCCGCATTCTAGCATTAGGATCGACCCTTAAAATGACGAATCACACTATGCAAATTGTGTTCAACACAAATGTTTGGCCTGGTTTGCATAATTACTTTAGTGAATCAAGTGCTGAAACAACAAATAAACAACACTCTCAGTATCTGTGATTCATTCTTAGTGGATTCCTATACTTAAGGAACACAAAGTCATTGACTTTTTACATCAGCTGTTACAACTGAAAGCCATAGTTAGGTAACCGAGACTGTAGGCGCCAGATGTTAACCATTAAGAACAAGAAGGAGTAGCTTATTAGCGGGAGTAATTGATTAAAAGAAGGTTGTGCTGGGTGGCGCTGGCAGGGATCACAAACAGGTGTGTTTGTATGTGAATGTGACAAAGAAGGAAAGATGACTGTTGTTCTGCATGTGTGGGCAACTCCTCCCTTCAGTGCAGAAGTGGATTGCACCTGTTGTACAACACAGCTGGATGCTGATCCCACAGCACACCCCAGTGGCAGGTGGAGGAACTTCATGAGGGTAAAATCAGATCATGTAGACGTAAATATTTACACTTTCAGGCCACACACTTTAAAAGAAACTCACTTTTATACTCAATACAAAGCACACTGAAAAAAATCTGATGTAGGATTTACTGCTATAACTCAAAGCCTGCTAAATTTCACACAATTATAAATTAAGCATGACATTTTGAAGTAGAAAACACTGAAATAGTGTTTTCTTGTAAAACATACTTCAATAAACTTCAAAGAAATCATTTAGTTAAAGGCATAGTTTGCCCATAAATGAAAATTCATCAGTCAATCAGAAAGACATGAAAGTGAGGAATGACATGAACAATGACAGGCACATGGAAGAATTTAAAAGAGATGGCAGAGACGAGTGGAGAGGGTTTTGGGAGACAAGGTAGGATCAGGTGAAGGAGGCAGGGAGATGAAAGATACTCGAGAAGAAAGATTGGAACGGAGGGAGAGAAAAATAAGTTAATGAGTAGAAGATGGGGAAAAGAACGAATAGGAGAGGAGGCAGAACGAGGGAGGAGAGACGAGAAGATGGGAGCATGATCTCGCAGCCGGCTGATTTGCCGCCCCCGTGTTTCCACGGCGATGGGACGGGCGGAGGCAGTGTGCTGTGAAATGTAATCAGTCCATCTCCCTCAGTGCTGTGTCTAATAAATCACACACACAAACACACACACACTGTCTAATACATATACGCACATCCCCGGTCTCTGAAATATGTGTGTGGACATGCAATTCATGACTCTGCAAGTCCAGCAGCTACAAAACAAGAGAAAACAAGGGGTAAACGTGACCTACGTTTAAAATTCACTCTGGTTACCACAGTAAACAACAAGCAGAGTGAGTCAGCATGGAACATCAGCACTGCGTCATTATAATGACACCTCAGGGGCCAAGATAATTAAATGTTCTAAAAAGGGGTTCTAAAAAGAACCATTTTGGATTCCATAAAGAACTTTTTAGTCATCTTTGCATCATGTGAAAACATCTTGACTATTGTCTACTATAAAAACCTATAAAAAGCAATAGAAAGGTTCTACATTCTTTAAAAAAAAAAGGTCCCAGAAAGGGGGTTTCGCAGTGATGCATAGTAGAACTATGGCGAGCTCCTCAAAGAACCTTTCAGTAAACAATGCAAATGAAAGGTTTTAAACTTTTAAACATACAGGTTACACAAGTGTTTTTGGTTTTTTTTGTTTGTTTTTGTGGAAAGTTTGGGTAGGTTCCATGGATGTTAAATGTTCTTCATGGAACAATAAATGTCAGTAAAGAACCTTTCTAAAGGCCTGTTCACACCTAGAACGACAACGATGACTATAACTATAACGTTCTAAAAATCGTTTCAAATTTAAGAGAATACCAGAGTTTCACACTATGACTATAACGATAAGGATAAAGGGAAACGGTATCGCTGGGATCACTTTCAGAATTATTATTTATTTATTTATTTTTACAGCTGATGAAAAATAAAACTGACAGCTAATCAGGCCTCATTTAAATTAAAAGGGCTTGCGCATTTGAACTAGCAGCGACATTGTAGAGTAGACATTGCATACAGAAACATAAAACACAAAATTACCTCAGGAATTCAGCGATAGTTGGGACAACATTGTCTTGCCTCCTTTGAAGTTGCAGTAAAAAAGAGGTATTGTTTTTTGTTGCATTTACACGACTTTAAACAGTAGATGTCCTCAGCACGCACGTTTCGACCGCATCTAAACAGTGAATCTAGCGATCTCTAACGTACTCAATGTAGTGGAATAAAAACAATGCGTACTCCTTTCTACTGCAACTTCAAAGGAGGCAAGACAATGTTGTCCGAACTAGCGCCTAATTCCTGAGGTAATTTTATGTTTTATGTTTCTCTGTTTGCTGTGCAATGTCTGTTTGCTTCTCTACAATGTCACCTGCTATTTCAAATGCACAAGCCCTTTAAATTTGAATTAAGTCTGATTAGCTGTCAGTGTTTTATCGTTGATCAGCTGTAAAGTAAAAAAATGGATCCCAACGATATCGTAACCAACATGTATCGTTATCGTTATAGCCTTGATGTGAACTCAGCTAAACGATTTTTAGAACGTTATTTTTATAGTTGAAGTCATCCTTATCGTTCTTGATGTGAAGGGGCCTTAAAGGGGTCATCGGATGCTAAGTTCACTTTTTCATGTTGTTTGAACATTAATGTGTGTTGGCAGTGTATGTACAAATCTACCCTATAATGATAAAAATCCATGCAGTGGTTTTTAATTAATCTGTAAAAATAATATCTCCTTTTTCAAATCGAGCCGTTCTCAGATGCCTGTCGGTGTGGCGTCACACCAACAGAGGCCGCTCCCACGATAGTTGATTGACATGAGCTCGTACCTTAGACCAGCTGTTACAGTCCAGTAACTTTCCATGTTTTGATGCCAGAGCAGGGATGTTAAGTTAGACAAGAATATCTCCGATTGAGGTGTTGTGTTGCTGGATGTAATAATGAACATAGTGGTCGTCATTTACTCCCGACATCTGAGCCGCTGAAGATGCAGTAGATTACATTTGCTTGTTAAGGGAATGTGCCTCCCGATCTACATATATCCCTCTATGTAAATCATTCATCCAGCTTCACTTACAGCAGAAATGTGTATAAGCATTTTTTTATGAATCTTTGCAATCGCCTTTCCTTATAACGTGGTAGTTAGGAAGTTTAGCGGCTAAATGCGGCTAATGTAAACAAGACGGTCTTTTCCACAGAGAGAAGAGAGGGGCGGGGTGAGCAGAGCTCATTTGCATTTAAAGGAACAACCCCTTAGAATGAGATGATTTTTGCAGAGCTGATTTTGGCAAGGTAAAAAGGGTGTTGTTTTACACAACCATTGAGAATTTTTAATCAAAGTATATTAGAGACTTCTCATTAAGACCCTAAAGAATCATATCAACTTGTGGAAAATGGGCATACGATGACCCCTTTAAGAGTGTATGAACGTTAAAGGGATAGTTTACCCAACAATGAAAATTCTGTGATTACTGCTCACCTTAATGTCGTTCCAAACCCGTAAGACCTTCATTCATCTTTGGAACACAATCATAAAGATAAAAAGATAATTTTGATGAAATGCGAGAGCTTTCTTACCCTTCAGAGACAGCAATGCAACTGACACATTCAAGACACAGAAAGGTAGTAAGACCATAGTTAAAATAGTCTGTGTTACATCAGTGGTTCAACTGTAATGATATAAAGCTATAAGAATAGTCTTTGTGTGCAAAGAAAACAAAAACAACGACTTTATTCAACAATTTCTTCTCCTCTGTGTCAGTCTTCGACATGTGGTTGAACCACTGATGTCACATGGACTATTTTAACAATGTTCTTACTACCTCTATGGGCCTTAAACATATAAGTTGCTTTGCTGTCTGTGCAGGGTCAGAAAGCTTTCGAATTTCAACAAAAATATCTTAATTTGTGTTCTGAAGATGAACAAAGCTCTTTGTCCAATATAGTATTTTTTAGTAAGCTAAAACAGAAAAATAACTGAAAGAAATAGAGTAAAACTCCAGAGCACAAGGACTGCACCATTATAGTTTGGCTCTTTGTCAAATGAAATGGCTTTTGTGGCAGCTATGACCATCACTGTCACGAGACAAGAGGCATTTTAATGGCAGACATAGATGCAGACACTACCCAGACTATGAGCATCATATTAAACGCAATATCTTAAACAAAGCAGCTCTGATTGGCTGCCTCAAGAGATTTTTCTTTTTTTTTAACCATCAGATCTCGGTTGCTTTATGGATACAGAGCCTAATTAAAAGCTGTTACTTATTTATGCAATGCACTCCTCTTCCTACACTTGTCATTCGTGAATATATGCCGATGAATTTTAATCAGTTCTGTAATCAAGAAAGCGTTGACGACTCCTGAATGCATTTATGAAGTTTTTGTTTAGCAAAACTTTATATATAGCACGTATATAGCACTCTCTTTATTAATGTAAGAGTGGATAATGATACGTTAAGAGTTATTGCACAGATACTCTTTAACACATTTACAGTATCATACTTTTAGCTTGGAGAAATATTTCTATTGATCACTCAGATGATCCTGATCCACTGATCCTATCAAACAATCATTTTTGGATTAGTTAATGGATAAGGGTTCAGGTTAAGGATTGGGACTATGCTGATTGATAAGAATGTTGTTCTAGGATCAACAAAAGATGTTCGACTTGGCAAAACGACAACGACATCGGTGTTGTCTGTGTGCTCAACACCTGGTATGATGCTCAAATGTGGATGATTCAGTGGGGAATTTTGAATTACTGGAAAATGAATGAAATGCCATGGTTTAAGATTGTTAGGATAATATTTTCAACACTGTGTGACAGATAAAAAAAATGACCTTAAACGCACACTACTATTCAAAGTGTTGAATGTTAGAAGAGTTATTCTTCAAATAAATCCTGTTCTTCAGAACTTTTGTGTTTCCACCTAGTGTACCACGAACTGTTTTCAACACTTATAATAAGAAGAAATGTTTCTTAAGCACCAAATCAGCATATTAGAATGATTTCTAAAGGATCATTTGACACTGAAGACTGGCTGAAAAATTCAGTGTTTTTTGTTTTTTTGACCTGAACTTCTACCCAATTTGGCTGGGTGTGCAAACTGTAGTTCTTCTACCAAAAGTCAGCCAGACATGGAAAAGCTATTTTCTTGACTCCATCCAAATTAATAGGCTAGGTCTAAACGGGTCAAAAGCGAGAATATTTTGTTTGTTTCATTATCCTTTGTTATAATATTACCACCATTTTATACCTGTTGTCAGCATTTCGGTATGAAATCCCAATAGTATAATTAGCAAACAGGGAAGAGCCTGTATCTTTTTATAGCAATTAGACTAGATTACAGGAAATGCATTCTCCATCTGTGTACGCATATCCCACAGTTCTACTGAAATGTCTTTGTTGCTTTTTGGTAAACCTCTCTATTCATATTTTTCTGCATCTCTTATGCTTTGGTCGAATTCACGGTTGAAGGTTTAGTTTGTGATTTCTGCCACTGACAGTACTGAACATGCACAATTATAATTTCCAAACAGGTTTCCAAGAACTAACCCTTTCTCCATGCCCCTTGCCTGATATTATGTCGTACACTGTAAAAAGTTTTCACCTGTTTTAACTTAAAAATTTAAGTTCAGCAGCTGCGTTAAAATCTTAAGTTAAATCAACTTAAAACTACAAGTAATTTTAACTCATTACAATAAAATGAGTACACATGACTTAAGTTGATTTAACTTGTGAGCTGAAATGACTTGTACTTTTAAGTTGATTTACCTTAAAATTTTAAAGCAACTGTTCATCTTAAGTTTTTTCCATTACTCCAGTCTTTGGAAATCATTCTACTATGCTGATTTGATGTTGAAAACATTTATGTATTTATTTGTTTGTTTGTTTGTGGAATCCATGATACTTTCATTAATTAATTAATTAATTAATTAATGTATAGGATTTTTATGTATTTATTATTTATTTAATTTTATTATTGAAAGGGAATGAAATGAAAGTTGAAAAGAACAGCATGTATTTGAAAATAGATGTTTATTATTATTATTATTATTATTATTATTTATTGGCATTGCATTGCATTGCATATTAACAATGCAAAAGTCCTTGGTGTGATTTTTCAACAATTTAATAAAGAAAGAAAGAAAGAAAGAAAAAGAATGAACACCAACAGCAGCAAAATTAGCAGATACCAAGACTCTATGACTTGTGCTCAGTTCTTACATTGGACATGTAAATGGCCTCATTTCTCTTATCTTAATATTAATGACAGACATATTATCTGACTACAATCCTTAAGCAGAAGGAATTATTTTGCTATTAACACAGTGACCCAGCCCATCGGCTTCCTTCTCTTTGTCTCCCTTTCCCTCCGTCTGTCTTTCTGAGTTTGGGAGTCAGGTAATTTGCAGGGCTCTGTGATGTGTGACAGTGCAAGGTGGAGCATTTCATTCCATCATTTAGCTGGAGGGTGTGCGCGAATGTGTGTTCATAAGGTTTGGAGGGGCAAGGTGGAGTGTTGGAGTCCATCATTTACCTGCAGTGTGTGTGAGTGCATTAATCAGGCTGAAAGAGCGGCGACTGACATTCTTTATACACGCTAGCAAGCACATCCACGCGGTCACAAACACACGGCACTGTCGCCACAAACTGGAGTCCGTGTTTATTTGCTTTTCATTTCATGTCCTTGGGTTTTCCTCTATCTTTTGTTTTATTTGTACCATATCTCTCTTATTTCCTACAAGCCTTATTCTTGCTCATTCTCTCATTTTTTTCTCATGCAATTCATGCACTTCTGATGATAAATCCACTTCACATTCTCATCTCTTGAACATTTCCTCACTCATTTTCCTGCCTCTCTCCTGAATCCTAATTCTTGTTTGTCAGGTACCATTTCTAACACTTTGCTGTGATGCACAGACAGCAAACTGGGAAAGAGTACTGATGCGTGTTTACATGAGTGTAAACTAGTACATCTGACTGAACAGATTGATTTGGTGCCACTAACTTACTACATATTTTGTGTGCAGCCCTCGTTTTATGGCTGCAACATTTTTGTTTTGTGCTGTGTGTGTATGTGTGTGTCTGAAAAACAGATTAGAAAGGGCATAAGAGGCCAGGAATGAAAAAGTAGTAACGTAATGGAAGAAAACGGCTGCTTTAAGAGTAGAAAAACAGACTGCCCAGGTATTTGCAACCTCCTATACACATAAAGTGGCACTAAAATGTATTTGGACACCTAAGTTGCACATAAAAGTGACATCTTGCATGAAAACTGTGCCTGTGTTAGATTTACATTTATGCATTTGGCAGATGCTTTTATTCAAAGTGACTTACACATTCAAGCTACACTTTATTTATTTATTTTTTTGTCTTCCAATTAATTATTTCCCTTGGAAACAGAGCCATGACCTTGGTGTTACTAGAGCTATGCAAGAAGAAAGTGTTATTTTTGTCCAAATAAATGCCAATGATTTTATATTTTGCAATGCAATGCAAACAATTTATATATATTGATATATATATATTTATATATAGCAATCAGTATATATATAAGATTAAGCCAAACTACTTTGCATTTTCCCAATATTAAAAAAAAAAATAATATTGGGAAATAATAAAAATAAAAAAAAATATGTGGTATAACCAGTTTGAAGAAACACGAAGAGTGGAAAATAAATAAATAAATAAATAAATAATAATTAACTAAAAATATTATTATATGAACCTCTGCATACCCTCATGTATCAAGATCACAAAGATATATATTTTTTTTTGTATAAATTAGACTTTTTTTATGACAAGCCCAGGTTACAGTACAAGTTAGATTTTTAGATGTCATGTGGTGCAAAAATTCCTGATATTTATGATTGAATAATTCATGAAATGTGTAAAGGAATGAATAAACAAAATTTTTACCTTGAAAAATACATTTAAATATTATGTACACTTGTGTATTCAAGGTGCAAGGAAAACATGGTGTTTACTTAACGAGTGAACACTGATACTTTTTGCTTGATAGTTACACGACATTTTTGGTTATTTTTAAACCTTTAATGGAAAATGAAGATAAAAAATTCAAAACCATATGATCAACATCAATACAAAAAGCAGATATCTAAGAACTTTTTAGAAGGTTTTAGATTTTTTTGTAAACACACTTACACATCATTGACCCTAATATTTTCAAGGTAAGATTCATCACCAGAAACACCTTTTATCACTGAAAAATAAGGTCATCTGTACAGAAAAGAATGTCATTAAACTTTGGCTGTTTTATAAAGACATTCAAGCTGATGAGTGGAAGTATTTAATGCTAACATTAGGAGTAAACAGTAAGAGCAGAAGGTGTTACTGAACAGGTAATCTTCATTCTGTGTGTAGCTGCAGGGGTTAATCCTGACTTTGACCTCTTGGATTAATCTCTCAGGGATGGTTAACCTGTTGACCCCTGTAATCACCATGGAGACGGCATGACCGTCAGAGTGCATCAGTGAGTAACCCTTCTCTGTTTCCACAGGCGCGCTCGTGGGCGTGTAGAAGTGCATGATGGGTAAACTGCTAGAAGTGTAGAAGAATGCATTAAGCTTTTGAGAATGTTTAAGTATGTGTATGTGCTCGCTATGATGTGTGGGGAATACTAACAAAAACAACAGGTTCGCATTTCTCAAATAAACATTTGCAACATTTACCATTTGACCTTTCTGATTCTTTAAGTAGCTGCAGAAAAAAAAAGGGTGAAAACGAAGAGCTTAAGAACCAAATCGGATACATTAACAAAATAATTAAGTCTGGTTTGGTGAAACAGGTCAACCAATTAGTTGAAAACAAATGACTCCAAAGAAGGATTTGTTTATGTGATTCATTTCCACCATTTGTGTTTCTTCAAATTAGTTATACCACTTAAATTATTATTTTTTTTAATTAAAAAAAAAGTAAAAGAAAATGTTTAAAAACAAATATTGGGAAAAGGCAAAGTAGTTTGGCTTAATCTTATATATATATATATATATATATATAAAATGTTGTTTGCATGTTTCTAACATGATTAACAAGTTAGGTTTTAATGTGGTTATGTTGCTATCATGTTTCTAGCATGATGTTGTTCATATATTGTTAGCGTGACTAACATGTTAGCATGATTTGGAATGTTGACATTGATTAATGGGAGTTTAAAATTGAATTTTGATGTTTGATGTTTGAAGTTTGAAGAGTCTTGGGTCATTTGAACATTCCGTCAATGTAAGTCTGGGATTTTTATGATTTTAATTGTCATTTTTTATGAAAACCGTAAATCGGATCAGTTAGAAAAGTCATACAATAGCAACTAACTTCAGGACAATCTGAAGGTCTGACCTGAGTTTGGTGGTTGTAGCTTCAAAGCTCTAGGAGGAGATACTGACTACATTTTGGCTCAGAAGAAGAAGAAGAAGAAGCAGCCTATATAGCAGATGAGCCATATTATTTATTTATTTATTTATTTATTTATTTATTTATTTTCCCCACTTCTAAAGCTTAACAACTCAACAGCAGCTTATATGCAATTGACTGTGCAGATGGTGATCGCCTAGAAGGAGGAAGAATGAAAAATAAAACTCATTATTACGAGCAGCTGTGTTAAATTTTAGTGGACAAGGAGAATCTCATAAATGCTTGCTTATCACTGCAAATGACATCTGGCCTTTAAACACTCTGCTACAAACCTTAACTGATATGGTAGGTTATAGTGTCAGTCCCCCCATCTCTCTCTCTCTCTCTTGTATACACCTCCCCCAATACAGTTTAAGCACCAAATTGTAAAGTGATGAATAATCCAGCTTAATTGATCAGAGAGTGGTGAGTAAGAGCTTGCAGTGTTTGCAGGTGCAACAGACCTTTTAATAACAGTGCACATTGGCTCATAGAAAATAAATGCAGTGCAGAGGATAATTATGTAGCCTAAGACTAAATGTGCGCATTTGTGTAATCGCACTCGAGGATGTTTGTGTACATGTGATTAACAGAAAATATTGAGTATTAGAAGGGCTTACAGTCAACTCATATGGAAACAAATGAACTGGCGAACAGAATTCAGTGGAGTATTACAGTACGCATTTGTCTGAGCCTTCCATTCAAAGCAACTTACAGTGAAATCAAGATATACATTTTATCAATTCATGCACGCCCTGGGAATCAAACCTGTAATGTAGTTCGTTGCGAGCACCATGCTCTACTATTTGAGTTCATATGTTTTAAAAAACTACATTCAGCTCAAACAGGTCATAAAAATGCCAAGGTCATGGGTTTGATTCCCAGGGAACACATGAACTGGTGTCTTGTGTATTTTGAATGCAGTGCAAGAAAAAAAGCATCTGCTAAATGCATAAACATAAATTTGGCACACAAAACAGCTACCTCTATGCCAGATCCAGTTTAATGAATCATTTATTCAGACTGTTCATGTAAACAAACCCATTCAAAAAGTGATTTATGTTGACTCACTGAATCATTTGATTCCTTGCACAGAAGTAAGTAAACCCTTTAAAAAAACTATGCATCATTTTGAATAACTGAATCATGCTAATTCCTAAAGAAATAAACCCTTTTAAAAATGAACCACCAGTCTGATTCATTAAGGTATTTAATTCCTTGTGCAGAACTGCCTGTGTGCTATCATATCTTTTTATGTCTCATTGTAGCAAAAAAAGCTACATTTTACTTTTTTATTTAATAAAATACAATGTTTATAGTTTTATTAGTTGCATTTAGTGTCTTTTTAATGAAAGGAATTAATTCAACTGCTACAAAGTATATTAGTTCCAGTTTATTGCTGTTAAACATGATGCTACACAGAGATCCTCATCTTTAGCCATATACAGTACAGTAAAGTCTGATCTGACTGTAATAATAAATTCTACAATCTGATATAGCCCTTTAAATAGTTTCATTGCAATTTTGTTACAAGAGCTTTTTCAGAGCAGCCAAACAGTAGTTTAACTACTTTAAATCATGACTAGCTTGTAACTTGGAAAGCAATTTCAAACAAGCTTCTCTAACACCGATGCAGCATATGAAACAAAACAATCTCATGAGGCCAGGAGCTTCCTGACAAAAATAACACACAAACACTACAGACTAATAATAAATTACAGTACATCATGAAATATACAGCAAGTCTGAAAATAAACCTCATGCTTTCCTAGGCCACTAGAGAATGCGGATGAGGATAACACACATTCTCAAAACTACAGAAGAATAAATGACAACCAGGTCATTGTGTTTGTCTGGATGACTTATAAATGACCACACTTCATGGGCAGTGACTCTATGGAAAGACTTTTTTAAATATACATATATATGTTTTGGCAAAATGGTGAAAAATTTGGCAAAATCTCATGATCTGCTTACACCAATTAATGGACCTTTATCCTTAATGTTTTACTCAAAATCAAATGTTTTTATGTGATTCACATTATAAGAATTCATATGAAATTGCCACCTTCTAAAAATGTTAGATGTTTCCCATGAGAAACATAATAAAACTTACACAGAATGTATTCAGACATCAAAATTACATACTTCACCTTTAAGGTCACACTTGCTCATTTGCACACAAATGCGCAAACAAACTTCTCAAAGCCTAACCCGCCTAAACTAACCACCTCCTCCTAATTTAAATCCAGCCTGCAGCTTTTCACATTTTTATTAGTGTTTATTTGTTTACCTGTTTGATGAATTATTCACATATTCCATCATTAATTAATCTATTCATTCTGTAGAAATTGGAAAACAAAGCATCCTTGGGTGATGCATTATGGAGCTAGTGTAGGAAAATCTTCAAAAAGAGTCTACTATATCATGCACAGACTGATCATAGTCACGTTTTTGGCTAAAATGAAAGTTATTTACGATGCAGTACACTTATCTTTAACTGATGTGCACTTATTATGAGACTAGAAACCTTAGAGAGTTTCATATTAATTAATTATGAAACATTTATGCATTAATGCATGCATTTGTACTAAAATATTCATGTATTTTTATATGTTATAAGTTATAATCTAAAACACATACACACACAAAGCAAAAAAAAAAAAAAACAGTTAAAATTTTACACCTGAACGCCCGTTCCACAGAATAGAACAATTTCCATTACCTCTAAATTTCCCTTGCAAATTATATGTTTTATTGGTTGTCAGCCTTGTGCTAAACTGTGCAATAATCACATCCAATGGCAACCGTTCCAGCCCAGCCTGACAATCCCATGGCTTACATTTTAAAGCTGGGACTCTGATCCAGTAATGCTTTGGCAATACAAATGTACCACTATTTGTCATGCCAATGAAGCACACTATGTGTGTGTGTGTGTGTGTATCCCCATGTGTAAAGAAGTGAAGTCAGCAGAGGTTGTGCATCAGTAGTCTGTTTAATAGAATCCCTGTGTCTTAACATGGCTGTCTGAACGTTAGTCAGGAATACTCTTTGCCTGGTGTCTTTAATCATACTTTGCGGCAAAAAATGCTGCAGTCTCAGTAAACCCACACGTGTGACGAACAGCTCTTAGCCGTTCAAATATCTTTACAGATGCTCTTCTCTCTGACACTGTTAAGGTGTAACATTAAATGTCAACAGACTTAGCACACTTGATGTGCAAGAAGCTTCGTTGATAATGGAAATATATCTAGTTTGCCATGTTGCTCATTTGTGGTGTAGGTGGAGTATTAGAAAGAAGCTGTGAGGAAAAAAGAAATGCTGCTGGACGAAACATTTCAAGCTTTGGACTGTTTTTATGCTTGGTTCAATTGCTTGGTTCAAACCCAGGTAAAAGGGTTGTTCTGAAAAGGACCTAGGACGGCAACTCGGAATGCAACTTATAGTACGTAGGTTTATTCTCCACTAAAAGGAGGAAAAAGACACATTCCCACATTTTTTTTGCTGCTGTCATCAGAGGCATCCAATCAATCTCTACAATAATTTGCATGTCACTTGATAATATGGCTATCACCTAATACAATATTAAGTGTTTGTTTAACGTGTTAGGCTGATATAACACTTCTGCTGTGGATGTTCTACTGCTGTTGTGCATTTAAAATTAAAATTTCCCATTTAGTCTATGTCAATATAATTTTGCATATTGTTGGGCTGATGCTGCTCATAGTAAATGTTGACACATTTCAGTGCTCAGTCTTAAGGGCATATTGTCACTTTAGTACAATACACATTTAGATATTCACTATCAGAAAACAATATGCAAAAATTGTACCCTTTGAGGTACTGTAAGACCCAAAATTATGCACCCACCCATTCACCCACGCCGTTGGGCCAAAGGGTGGACCATATGCTGCATTCACGCCATGTCGTAATTACTATAATTTTAAAATGGCAACACGTGACATTCTACTTGGAACTGTTCACATCATTAGACTATAGCATCATATGGCACTATAGCGTCTAAATGAGTCTAAGGTGGTCAGGTATTACAAATTGTAGCTCTCAGAAAATTCCCAGTTCGTAAATTGTAATTACTCAATAAGTTGAGTTCTACGAGGACGTAAATTTAAGTGTATGAAGTTCTGTGCATTTAAAAAATTTACATACACCTTGCAGAATCTGCAAAATGTAAATTATGTTACCAAAATAAGAGGGATCATACAAAATGCATGTTATGTTTTATTTAGTACTGACGTAAATAAAATGTCTCACATAAAAGACATTTATATACATCCACAAAAGAAAATAATAGTTGAATTTATAAAAATTACCCTGTTCAAAAGTTTACATACACTTGATTCTTAATACTGTGTTGTTACCTTAATGATCCATAGCTGTTTTTTTGTTTTTCATGAGTCATGCAAGGAAAAATGATGCATTAAGTCAGGGGAGTGAAAACTTTTTGAATTTGAAGATCAGGGTAAATTTAACTTATTTTTTTATTTTAGGAAACATGTATTTTCTGTAGCTTCTGAAGGGCAGTACTAAATGAAAAAAAAAAAAAATACATATATATTTAGGCAAAATAAGAAAAATCTTCATTCTGTTAATAAGTTGTAATAACTCCTGACTCTTAATGCATTGTTTTTCCTTCTGGAGCATCAGTGAATGTTTTAACCTTCTGTAATAGTTGCATATGAGTCCCTCAGTTGTCCTCAGTGTGAAAAGATAAATCTCAAAATCATATAGTCATTGTTGGAAAGGGTTCAAATACACAAAAATGTTGAAAAACCAAAGAATCTGTGGTACCTGAAGGATTTTTCTGAAAAACAGCAGGCAGTTCAGCTGTTTAGGACAAACAAGGGACTCATGTTCTCAGGGACATCTATTGCAAAACAGAAAAACCACCTGTGGATCATTCGGGTAACAACACAGTATTAAGAATCAAGTGCATGTAAATGGTAATTTTTATAAATTCAACTCTTGTGGACTACATGTAAACGGCTTGTATGTGAAATACCTTTTTCAGGTCAGTACTAAATAAAAAATAACATGCATTTTTGTATGATCCCTCTTATATTGGTAAAAAAAATTTACATTTACATTTACATTTTCATATGCAAGATCCTGCAAGGTGTATGTAAACTTTTGGCCTCAATTGTAGTTGCTGTACACGTACATTTGATGCCATAAAGCAATCCACCCTTTTTTATTTTGTACCCACAAACCAAACTTAGAGACCCCCAGAAAAGATGTTTGAGGGGAGAATGAGAAAGAAACAAAAGCCTTTCGCATTATTAGAAGTGTACCATCAAAATGGTTTTGAAAAAGCTTACATACATTTGCTTTAATATTGTAAATGAACTTTTTTCTTTCTTTTCTCCTGAGAGTGCTGTGTCCTGTCACCTGTCAAATGTAAAGCTTGGGTCTTGAAGCAAAACCATTTAAATACTCCAATGTCTAGTTAAAAACATATCAACCTCTCAGTTCTGTACTACTTGTTGATGTTAAATGGCCACAGATGATGGCCTGGAAGGCACAGGACCAATTAACAGAGAGAGCTGCTGTCCCATGACAACCTGCAGTTCAATTCAATTAGCTGGATCAATAAGGAGCATGAGAAGGCAGTAACGGAAGACATTTCTACTCGTTTCTGCTTATGTGAAGAGCTGTTTCCCAAGATGCAGTTTAAGCCTAGTCTACAGTGACAACAACAACAAGCACTTGGCGAATCAGCACTGACAGTTTAATTTAGGCATTGTCGTAATCCATGCTTAGGTACCACTGCAAAGTGGTGTTTTTGTTCTTTTTTACTATGCGAAGAATAGCTTTGGAAGAAAACAAAAGGCAGCAACAAATCTGAATACACCAAAATGCCCATTTTTAATTTTTATATGTGGCAGTAGATATAACCTATGACATGAGTAAGACATATTGAATTTTTGAAGAAAGACTCACGTTCTGCTTCATACCTGTAGGCCAGAAATACTGAAACTCACAGTGTTCCTAACACAAATAAATGTTATTGTTGATCTGGGAAAACCTTTTTTCACCAAATCTCTCCTTTGTATTTCTCCTCTAAAACAGGGCTGCTACTGGCAAAGTTAGAGAAATATTACAACAGCAGTTTTCTAGTCTTTTTAGGCTCTTTCTTTGAGGATGAAAAAAGCCCATGGCCATATCCGCAGGAAGTGCCCACTTAAACAGGAAATTTAACAACAGTGTATTCTGTTCCTGTCCTCACTCCAGGGTCTATCTTCAGCTACCGTGAGCGCGTCCAAGTCTGTGCGAGTGTTTATTGATGAATCACTTTCTTGGCAAGAATAAAAAGAGGCTAATGCACTCTTCGGTGGGTGTGAGAGAAAGAGCTAATGCTTGTAATTAAGCTATCGACGGCTGTTAGCGTGCTAGCGTCAGATCTCTGTGGACGTTATTGAATCCAACGCCTATTGTGACAATAACGCTTCATTACAGGGACTTCTTAAGATTGATTGATTGGTGGAGTGCAAATCTTACAGGAGAGAATTTTGATTCTCAGACTGTTTATGGATCGAAGCTGAACCTTAGACTGTTTCCAGACTGCTATTTCTCACCAACAGGAGAATGCAGCTATTAAGAAGCTTCCGGTGTTTGTTACAAAAAAAAAAAAAATCGATGACATTTCCTCAAACAAACACACACAATAGGAGTGATAACCACCCTTACCAAAAAGTAGTATACTTCAAGTTTATTTTATTAAGTATACTTAAGTAAAGTTCAAGTATATTTTAAGTATACTTGATGTAGTAAGTATACAAATATCAGTGTACTAGTAGTATACTTGTAAGCGTACTATTTCAATACTCCTTGGGACTAAATTGGCCCACCTTCTAGTATATAAAAGTGTACTTTTAAGTGTACTTAAAATATAACAGTAGTAAACTTTGAGTACACAACTAGTTTACATCCAAGTTTTTAGTTTGTACTGCAACAATACTAAAAGTGAACGTATAGGTATACTGATAGTTTACTGATTAAATACTTGTAGCATGTTTAGTACACTTTGAAGTATAGACTCAGTAAACGTCTAGTTTAGTAGTTTTACATCTTTACATCATACTGTAAGTACACTACTATGTCCCTATTAGGTATTAATAATTGGGTATCTGCTTGTAAACAAAAACATTTTATTCTAGCTTCATGCACTTTTTTACAAACACTTGTATGTGGGTAAGTTTCATAAATAAAAAATAATAATAATAAAGAAAGAAATAAACAACATTTGAACAATAATGAAAAAAGACTGGACTAGATTCAGAATGATAATCAAAACACAGATGGAGTTGATCAGCACCTCAAACCTTGACAGTCATCATTACATCTTCATGGGTCACATTTTATTCCATAACGTTACAGTTTTTATGCTGTTTTATGTCTGATGATTGTGTTAGATTACATGTGGAAGCATCTATTGTTTCGGTTTCTTCTTCACTTGTGTTTTGGACATTCTGTACAGAAGACGTGTAATAGCGCCCCCTACCATATAACAATGAAAACATGGATTCTCTAAGCTTAGTATAGTATAGCTTAAATATATTTAGACTTTTTCTAAGTATAAGTCAAGTATACTTAAATGTCATTTTTAAGCATATCTCTGAGAAGTATATAAAGCACATTTCTGAGAAGTATTTGAAAAGTAGACTGAAAGTATACACACTTGCACGTTAAATATATTATCACTATTAGAGAATATAGAACCCAAAACAACCAACAAACAGAACGATTCCATTCAGCAAAACACTTTGTAGCTCTAAATACAAGCTTTACTCAAACACAGGTGAAAACATGAATTTCCTTTCCATTTGCCTTTACTGTGAAAATAACACCTTAGGTACTGTACAGTGTAACAAGCTCTCACTATCGTGGCTTTGAAGAAACCAGTCAGAGTTCTGGCTTTAAACTAACCCTTTAAACAGCAACACCACCTGTGGCAATGCTTTTTCTCACGCATTGCGTACATTGAGATTAATGAGTGAAACAAATGCATTAAAAGCAACTGCAGCATGCAAAATCCTCTATTGAAGCTCACACGACCTTTTTGTTAATAGTGATTTATACAATACCCTCCAAAGCTGTCTCAAAACAATAATCCTTAAGCGATGTCATTTGTTGTTTTAGAAGGTTCATAATTCTTCTGATCTCAAATGCTGTCAACAATTCCAGAGTTTTGTCAGTTCCTTATGTGTAAACTATTTTAGTTTCACAGACATCTACTTACCACCACCTAAAGCCTTTAATGCAGTTGTCTGAGTAAATAATGGTGTAGCCAGACTTTCAACATACTAATTCCAGTCCATTTTGCAGCTTACTCTGGCCAAGAACTGCCCACTTATAGGTGGTTCAGACTACACTTTTTTTTTTTTTTGGTTATGGCAGTCACTGTGTCAGAATCAAAATCACTGTGTCAAAATCTTGTAGTTTTGTGAACAAGAAACATGTCTGCTCCCTGACCATTCATCGCTTGCCGTCTTCAACGCCATGTATGCTGTCATCGATAGGGCGGGACTAGTCTCAGCCTCACCCACGGAATGTTGGCTAAATGTCTGATGCATATGGCACACTTATTTGTAAACACTTCAGGAGTTTAGACATCGTCATCGGATTGGTTAAATTATACTGGATTTCGGGGAGACGTACGTGTCATGTTCTTTAACGTTCTGTCTGGAAACAAAGATGCCATAATGCCAAACTCCCTCATCGAAGAAGAGAGCTGTCGTGTTTACAACTGACACAATGAGCGTATATCAGTATCAACTAAAGTCTGGATTTTCAAAAGTATGTGAAATATTTACATTTCATGGCATAGAATCATTAAAATATGTCTGAGAGTTTTACACCAGTCTGTTAATGTGGTGACACTTCCACACCTCTAAACCCGACGTGCCACAAAACGAAACGTAACTGGTTGTTTTACCTGTCAGTCAAATGGCCTCTTGGGGGGGTCTTGGCCATTCAAAGCGGACAAAGTTTCAGCTGTCAGTATGAAGATCTTTCTTTGTGAGACTAGGGTGGGACTAGACAGAAGGGACCATGAGCGCCAACAAACGGCATCCAAACAACGATCGCAATGAACAGGACAGTATGGACTGTCAAAGAGAACTGAGGTAAAATTGTTTTTATTTGACCTTTTTTCACTCTGTCGTGGTAGTTGGCAAGTAGGAGTATTGTTGCCATAGCTTTGTGAACATTTCCTCCATTGTAAAATTCCACCTATAGCAGGACCGATACCATTGTCTCACTTACGTTTTGGCTTGTTTAAAAGCATGTAAAAAGGCGGTTTTGTGCTCCTGTTGGCCAGTGTCACAGATGTGATGGACCTGTGGACGGCCAGGAAAAAAAAAATAAAGTCAAACATGCTAGTCTTTTAGTGGTGATGTCATAATGCATTGCAGACGTGGCGTCGGTAGTCATCTACTATGACACACCACATGAGATGAAACAATTGAATCTTGCATTCCGACACCCATTGTCATTTACTAAGCAGATTGTGCCAAAATCGGGCTAAAATCATGTAGTCTGAACCGGATTTTAGACTACAAAAGACAGTAAAGCACCTAACCACAAATTTTCACTTTTTTTTCCATGTAACTTCTAGGCAATTTTTTTCTCAGAATTGCAAGAAATAAAATCACAATTGCGAGTTATAAAGTCACTCGCTAAAACTCGATAAAAACTCGCAATTCTGACTTTTTTTCTCAAAATTGTGAGATATAAACTTGCAATTGTGAGTTATAAATCAAGTTTATATCTCACAATTCTGAGTTAATAACTCACAGTTGCATGTTATAATGTCTGAATTGCAAGTTTTTCATGGAAAAAGGATGTAATTACATGAAAAAATCAGAACTGCATGTTTTTATCTTGCAATTCTGATTTTATAACTCGCAATTGTGAGTTTATATCTCACAATTCTGAGAAAAAAGGTCAAAATTGTGAGATGTAGAAATTTGATATATGGTGCTCTCCAAGTAGGGCTTTAGACAATATCAGAATAAACCTTTATAATTTGAATCAACTCGTTAAATGAAATTTGCATTTAGCATTGATGTCCAACAATCTTTTTCTTTTGGATTACATAGCAATGGCGATATATCCACATCACAATCAGATATGCTTCTCTGGCAGCTGGGTTGCCTGATTACTGGAATAAATTGGCCCAGGTCTCTTTTTCCAAAATGATTTGGTCAGCAGACCTTAACTGGTTGATTGCCAGTAGGGGTAGCAGACAAAAGACCAATTAGAACACTGTTTAGACAGTTTAATAAAATATTAAATTGTCCAAGTTTTTTTTTTTTTTTTTCTGAAACTGCTGATCTAGTGGGATTTTCAAGCATAACCACCTCTAGGGTTTACAAAGAATGGTCCAAAAAAGAGAAAATATCCAGTGAAAACTCCTGTCAGCTAAGAACAGGAAACTGAGGCTAGAATTCACATGGGCTCACCACTATTGGACAATAGAACATCGGTCTCAGTTAGTCTCAATTTCTGCTGCACCATCCAAATGGTAGGGTCAGAATTTGGTGTTAACAACACGAGAAAAGTTCAGGCTGGTGATGGTGTAATGATGTGGGGAAATTTTCTTGGAACACTTTGGGAACCCTAGTATTAATTAAGCATTGTTTAAATGCCACATCCTGCCTTTTCTGCTGACCATGTCCATCACTTTATGACCACAGTGCACCCTTCTTGTGATGGCTACTTCCAAAATGTATTGTGTCATGTCACAAAGCTCAAATAATCTTAAACTGGTTTCTTGGACATGGTCATGAATTCACTATACAGTTACCAAGTCTTAATCAAATAGAGCAACTTTAGGATGTGGTGGAACGGGAGATTCACAACATCCATGATGTAAATATCAATAGTTCAATATGGACCAAAATCTCTCAGGAGTGTTTCCAGCACCTTGTTGAATTGCTATACCATGAAGAATTAAGGCAGTTCTAAAGGCAAAAGGGGCCCAACCAGGTACTAGCAAGGTTTACCTAAGAAAGTGGCCGGTAAGTGCATATAATTTTTTTGAATATTTTATTAAATAAAAATATGAATTCAGGTCTTCGTAGTTTGACTTGTTCCTTATCACAAGCAATGCAAAGCATTGGGGATTTATGCTGATTTATGCTTCAAAAGCTCACTTTGCCTAGAGGGTTTCCAAACTTTTGGAGGACACTGCACTTGAGGAACAAAGAGGAGTATACAGGTGTCCTCAAGGATTTCTCATTTACTTTCAACCAAGTAACTCAGAATATTTTTCTAAGAGTTTTGCCATGAACCAGCCAGTTCAATGAACCCTGCTGCTCTAGCAAATCTAATGCAATGGCCAGTTGTGTTTCCTCCTCAGAATCACTTATTGAATCATCCCGGGACCTTGTAAACATGGCTTCTTGAACCAAAGACCTAACCCATAGCACTCGGCTTGGCCCTGCCAAGTTTGTGTGCAATGCACCATGTGTGTGCCATCTGAAGCAAGTCCTGTAGTGACCTCACAACCTATAAATATTATAAGAATATTTTAAAAAAACACATCTAAGTGAATGAGATGCAATGTTACTCCTTATTTGCTAGACACACCAATAACTTCCCCACCCGTTTCTTTGGATAACAGAATACGCCCTAAGGCCCCAAATGAAATTGGTTTCTAGAAGAAGCCAAAAATAATAGATTGCAACTTTGCTAGGAGCCCAGAATAGGGACTCATGAAAGCCAGCTGATGCCAGAGAGAGCAGATGTCACCAAGTTGTTAATGATGATAATCTTTTCTCTGTATGATGCTAGTGGAAGAAATGTTTCTGTCAACACACCTTCTCCAAGGCCTATTTACTGTTCTATGTACATAATGTGTATTCCCATGTTCTGGTTCAGTTGATAATTCAAGGACACAAGCTACGGCTTCAATTTCAGGTCAAGCCAACAATATCACAACAAATTTAACAGAATTGACTGTGATGTGTTCCTAAGCTATGTTATTCCAAACCTGTATGAATTTTATTTTGCTCCATCTACTCAAAGTCTACTCAAAGTCAGTGGGGTCCAATGTGGTTTCACATGACCTTTTGTGTTTCAAAGAAAGCCATACAGGTTTATAACAACATGAGGGTGAGTAAATGATGACAGAATTTTCATTTTAAGGTGTACTAGGAAGACATTTGAAAAGGTTCCCCCAAGTTGTGACAATTAACACCTCTCAGTATTAGTCTGAATCCCAAGAAGGCAAAGATTCAACCTGCAAACCGCAAGAGAGAGTGAATAAAATTCAAAGATGAAAGAAAGATAGCGAAATAAATAAGAAAAAAGAGAAAGAAAAGGAAATAAAACAGAAACAGAGGGGTAAAGGACAGAGTGAGCACAAAAGTGCAGGAAAGAGAGTCTAAGTTTACTTGATCTTATCGACTGGAATGCACATGCTGTCTGAATTCTGTTTACACACACAGTCTCTCCTTTTGGGTGGAATTGATTTCCATTAACTCCACACGTCTTAATCAGGTCCTAATGCTCTCACTGACTGAAGGGAGCCCGAAAGCTCACCAGTGTGCGCGGACTGGCAGTAAGGGAGCCGGGGAGTCTCTTCAGGGCCAGGTAGCTGTGTATGTCTATGCATTTATCTTTCAGCAAGTGTGTATGTGTCAGTTTGCCCAGCTGTCTCTCAGGTCCTGTTCTGATTAATTGGGAGTAAATGAGTATTGAGCTCCCAGACACTGAACACCCATTACACTCCAACCAATTAATAACCCCTCTCTCTTACAGACACACACACACACACACACACACACACATACAGTCTTTCCAACTCTTTGATATGTGGGGGCTTCAGTTGTCTGGTACTGTGATATAATCCTAGTTTCCTGCAGCCTTGAATGTGTTAGTGCTTTTGAATGATTACTTTATGGGAGGAAAAAGAATTATATGAATGCCAAATTGCATCCTGTTGAAGCAGTACATTGATCAAGCATTCACAAAAACAGAAATGACTGATGATGCCTGATCTAAATCTACATATTGTAGATTATTGTGTAATTTTCACATACAGTGGTCCAGAGAAGTATTTGTCTGCTTATCAAACCAAGTCACTTTTATTAAAAGATGGCACAAGGACACTAAAAATCACACTAAGAATGACTAAGGAAAGTGATGAAAACAGTGTTCTCAAATGTCACTTGGTTTTGATATTTTGCTATAAAATCCAAAGAAATCCACACACTTTAAATGGCTTAAGCGTCCAAACACTATCTGCGACCGATGTATGTGTAGACACAACAGGGAGTCGAGTAAATTAACACATTTTCCAGCTTTAAATTTTGTCATCTACTAGTCAGCATGATGTAGATGTTTTGAGACATTTTTGTGTCACAGCATGACATTTTGAAGCTATTAGAGGACGATCAATATCATGTTATGCAAACAAATGCATTACATAGGATTCAGACATTCAAAGGCACAAATCAGGTCTAAATAAAACTATTAAACCAACAAAATCATTGAAACTCTATATAAAATGGCACTGCATGGTAAAAGGAAAGCATGTATCACATGATAGACAGAAAGATAATGAAGAAAGAAAATAAATACGTGATGATTATCCTGTAAATCTCAACAAAGTGAGGAAGAACCTGTTAGATAAAAAGTGAGTTCTGTGTGGGAAGAGAAACTAGTGCAATAAATGACTTATTAAATTAATTTTTGACCAATAAGCCCTGCATGTATATCTAATAACTGTTTCTGCATAGCAGAAAGGTCTCAAGTATGCTATGAAAGTGTCCTTATGTCCCATTTTAACAAATAAAGTAATGTTTGTGTCTAAAATTATTATTTTAGATGTTTTAACTAATTTTTTTAGACCAAAAATGATAAGTTTGTGATTTTTGCTTTAAACCTATATTTGTAAAAATCTGATTTTGTATTATCTGAATGTGTAGAGCTGCTATTTCTCTTTCACGCTATGCAATTCTCTCTTCGTCTCCTATCACATGCACAGAAGGCTGTCAGGTGCTTAAGACAAGTTTGACAAACCACATACACACAGGGGAAAAGACAGAGAGAAAGAGTTACAAAGATAAACTCTCACAGAACATAATAATTCTAAATCAATAACCTGAGCTTTTAAATGCACATAATTTAGTTTCTAAAAAAAACGTGTGTGGGTTTTTTAATATGATTAATCAAAGACTTTTAAGCACATTAGGTGACTGTAATGTGAAGGACATTACAAACCATTAATGCTTTCACAAAAAAACACACACACACACAAGAAAACACTCCAGTAAAAGGAAGCACTTTTAATTTAGAGTTTAAAAAATAAATTTAGGGACTTGTGGATTGTGAAATTTCAATCAAATTAATTATTAATTAAAGACATATTAAAATTTAAATTTTATAGGCTCCTTCAGATAAGCACCTTTTTACCGACTGATGGGGTTTACAGGTAAATAGTGTTAAATGCATCAAATTAAGTGTGTGTTTTAAAATGTTTTTTAGTTTTTTTTTTTTTATTTGGAAATTGGGCAGGTTAACACAACCTCATCTTTAAAAACCATAAAACTAACAGATTTCAAGGGACTTTATGTTTTTTTGTGTTCTCTTACAATAAACAATTTTGGTGCTGTCTCGGGTTGCTTCTTAATGTCCAGTGTTAAACTTGGGTCCTAAAGTGAAAACAATGGGGAATCACTGCTTTAAAGCATTATGTTTTTGAAAGAACTACAGAATAAACAGTACCTTATGGAACTTTCCTCAAGCTTTAGGCAGTAAAACCTTTTTGCCCATAATTGGAGCCTTTATTTTTGAGAGTGAAGGAGCAATGGGGACAAAAAGTGTTTGAAAAATAGAGAAAACGCCTGTCCTTTCAACAGGTTTGAAGAGCATAATCTTACCAAGACCACAGCACAGACGTG
The DNA here is from genome assembly GCA_012976165.1 of Labeo catla. Taxonomy (NCBI): domain Eukaryota; kingdom Metazoa; phylum Chordata; class Actinopteri; order Cypriniformes; family Cyprinidae; genus Labeo; species Labeo catla. The sequence continues at coordinate 354,493 of VONZ01000215.1, forward strand.
TCCTCCATGCATTATGAATTTATTGTCAATTCCACCCTTTCGTGATGCACGGCATGCAACGACTGATCGCTAATGGTGTAATGAGAATTTTAATGCCTTATGAAAAGGACATGATATTTTGTCATATAAACACCATCAAACATCCCCCACACACGCACAACATGCCATGAATAATTCCTGGATTCTCTCACTCCACCTCAGTGTGAAGTCAGTGCTTTATTGTAAGGCTAGTTGGCAGTGTATATATTTGCCGGTAAAAAAATATAAAAAAAAAAAAAAATCTGCTTTTTTCTTATTTTATTTTATTTTTTTTTTAAGAATGCATTGAATTGATCTGGAGTGACAGAAAAAAATATATATAATGTTAGAAAATATTTATATTTCAAACACATAATGTTCTTTATGAACACTCAGTTCATCAAATAATCCTGAAAAAAAAGTGTCAAGGTTTCAATAAAAATAGTAAGAGCAAAACTGTTTACAGCATTGATAATAATAATAATAAATGTTTCTTGAGCACCAGAACAGCATATTACAATGATTTCTGAAGGGTCATGTAATACTGAAGACTTCAGCTTTGCCACCATAGATAGATAGATAGATAGATAGATTAAATGTTTCTAGCTTGTTTAGAGTATGTTTTAGCATTATTAGCATGTTGCTAACATGTTTCTAACATTATAAGGATGTCATTAGCTTGTTGATAGCATGTTTTAGCATGATTAACATGTTGCTAGCATGTTTCTAGCATTATCACCATGTTGTTAGCATGTTGCTAGTATGTTTTTAACATTAGCATGTTTCTAGCATGTTGTTAACATGTTTTAGCATGATTAGCATGTTGTTAGTATGTATTTACTATTAATAGCATGTTGTTACCATGTTTATAGCATGTTGCTAGCATGTTTTTAACATGATTAGCTTGTTGTAAACATGTTGTTATCATGTCTTTAGCATTTTTCTAGCATTACCAATGTGTTGTCCACATCTAGCATTACTAACATGTTGTTAGCATGTTTCTAACATGACTAGTATATCGTTAACATGTTGCTTACATGTTCTAGCATGTTTTAGCATGATTAGCATGTTGCGAGCATGTTTCTAACATGATTAGCTTGTTATTAACATGTCGTTAATATGTTTTTAATATTATTGTCACATTGTTAACATGTTTCTAGCATGTTGCTAGCATGTAATATGTTTCTAACATTGTTAATGTGTTGTTAGCATGTCTATAACATGACTAGTATATTAACATGTTGCTTACGTGTTTTTAACATTAGTAACATGTTGTTAACAATTCTAGCATGATTAACATGTTTCTAGCATGATTAACATGTTGTTGGCTTGTTTTTTTAACACAATTAGCATGTTTCTAGCATGTTTTAACACGATGAATGTGTTGCTAGCATGTTTTTAGCATGAGTAACATGTTGCTAGCATGTTTCTAACATGATTAGTGTGTTGTTAGCATGTTGCTAGCATGTTTTTAACAAGACTAACATGTTCTTAGCATGTTTCTAGTATTAACGTGTTGTTAGCATGTTTCTAGCATGATTAGCATGTTGTTAGCATGTTTCTAGAATAATCAGCATATTGCTAGCATGTTTTTAACATGATTAACGTGTTGTTAACATTTTTAATATTAGCATATTGTTACCATGTTTCTAACATGATTATCATGTTGCTAGCATGATTTAATGATATATTAGAAATATTACATTAAGAAGAAATGTATGAATAAATTAAACTAGAAAACCGTTATTTAAAATTGTAATAATGTTTCACAATATTGCTATTTTTACTGAATTTTTCATCAAATAAAAGACTAGCTGACTAGTTAACCAATGTGTCCCAGTTTTATGTTTTCTCTATGCGAATAAGAATTTCACCCAGCCCTCATCAGACATTCATCCCTTCATACCTCCATCTAAATTTCTCATCAGTTCCATCAGCATCCATTCCTCCATTCATCCCTCACTCTGACACACCCATCCGTCTCATCTATCCATCCATCCTTGCATCCGACGTCTTAACATTCACTGGAGAAATAGAGAGATGCGTGAGAGATGGAGTGAGAGAGAGAGAGAGAGAGTAAATAGAAACACAATATGCTGGCAGTGTGCTTCAGCCCGTGTGTAGGTCAGCCTGAGGATATGACTGCATGGTTAGTTCCTCAACATAAACAAAAGAAAAGACAATTTCCTGCCCAACACGCTAGCATAGCTGCTGTTGTTTTAATTTATCAAGAGCAGGGCTTTGAAATAGAGAAGGAAAAAAGAGCGACCCCGGGAAGTGTTTTCGCTGCAGCCAAAATTGTAATCAAGTTTGAGGTTGGAGTTCACAGGTGTTTGCTTTTGCTGTCAGAATTACACTGGGGCTACATCGTAATTTGCATACTATCTGTCATAAATATTATGTGAGATTAGAATTAGTGCTTCCACAAACACTGCACTTTGAAAATAGCATGCCAAAGGTGCATGGTTGGCACATTATTTCTGGGCCTTTTCGAAGTAAATACTGCCCACAAGCACCTGCGCTACAGAAGACAGGGAATCTCTGACTGTTCTTTTTTGACTTACTCAGTGGTAAAGAATATGTACCAAACTGCCACGGCAGTATGAGAAACTAAGAGACAGTGCACTGATGAAAAACACATCTTAAACCAGCCTAGGATGGTTTGCTGGTCTTAGCTGGTGTAATTTGGTCTAGCTGCTCTCTAAACCTGGCCATGCTGATTTTTAGTCAAACTATTTACAATTGGCCAAGTGCCCAAAACCACTCTAAAACCAGCAAATCAGACCAATCTGACCATGTTGATAGACCAAATAAGCACAGCAACTGATTTTGGGTGGTTTATGTATGTATGTATGTATGAATTTATTTATTTATTTATTTAAATAATTAATAATTATTTAATTAATTACTAATTGATCATTTATTAATTATTATTCACAATTCCCTGATAAAACACACTTTTTTAAAAACTGATTGTACATATTACAATTTATTTATTTTATCATTTATTAATCAAGAAATATTAAACACAATACTACACATAAAAAAACAACAACTCAAGATTTTAAAAATGAAAGTAGCAGCATGAATCAAGTAATAATAATAATAATTATTATTATTATTATTATTATTATTATACAGCAATGTTTTAGATAACTTTATAAAACATTTTATCAATTGCTCATATAATACACTGAAATATAAACAAGGATAAAAATGAACTTTAGCAACAACAACAATGACCAAAATGCCTACCAATGTTTTAAATAAGTTTATCAAACTTGTTATTCATTGGTTATATAATATACTCAGATATCAACATACAAAACTAGCAAAAATCAAGTAAATAAATTACATACATTTTATTAAATTTAATTCCACTGAAATACTACTTACTGTATATTCAAATTGTAATTCTAACTCATATTCCACACATAGAAAAAAGAACAAGATATAAAAAATGAAAAAGTAGAATGGATCAAGTAATAATAATAATACATAATAATAATAATAATAATAATTAGTAGTAGTAGTAGTATTATACAGCAATGTTTTAGATAACTAAATATTTTAGCAATTGGTTATACAACATACTGAAATATAAACAAACTAAAATAGCTTCAGCATTTCTCACTCAAATCAACTTCAGCAGCAGCAGCAACAACAACAACAACAACAACAACAACAACAACAACAACAACAACAACAACAATAATAATAACCAAAATGCCCACCAATGTTTTAAATAAATTTATCAAACATTTTTTCCATTGGTTATATAATATACTAGGGTATGAACATATAAAAATAGCAAGAATCAAGTAAGTAAATTACATACATTTTGTTGAATTTAAATCCACTGAAATACTACTTACTAATATTCAAACTGCAGCGCAACCTCAAATTAAATTAAGGAACTGAATTGGAAATTAAAAGTCACTGTAAAGTGAACAGTGCAAAACCATTGTAATAACAGCAAAGGAACAACATGACATGCCTCTGCAAAACTAGACTTATTTTAATCAACAAAGCTTAAAGTAACAAAGCTACATTGCTAGCACATAATATCACATGACCTGACGCCTCTCACTGACAGTGTAGACACAGTGTTAGAAGTTTATTTGAAGCATTTTGCACTGTTGCTGGGGATGAACCTTACATCTGCCATCATTTCACCGTTACGAACACTGAACAGAACTCAGCAGGTCCGTCACCTTCTGCCTTCCTATTAAAGAAGAGAAAACACACATATACACTCTCTCTCTGTCTTTCTCTCTTCTTCTCCTCCTTCTCTCCCTTAAAAAAATTCAAATCCCATTTGTGTGAATTTGTATTTAAATTGCTAGCAGCTGTCTGCTGTTTGAAGGTTCACAAAAGGCATATGTTTTATTTTAGTTTATAAGAAGTTTTAAGCGCAGAAATAAAGTTTGTTTCTTTCCTTTTTTCAACAGAATGTGTAAATGTAAAATTTGACTGTGGGCTCTGCGAGCAGTAGGGGGGCTGTAGACAAAAACACAATTATGAAAAACATATTTGAGTCCTGGGTGGGGGAGTGATTGACATATGAACTGTGGCACTGAAAAAACGCCCTGAGAAGCGTTGGAGACATTCAGAGAGAGGCGGATTTATGAGTACGCCGTGTGCTCGGAAAATTATAAAGCAGCTGTATGTGAGTTTTTAAAGTCAGAGCCGCTGTGTGTTCATCTGTCATTTGGTTTATGTTATGAGGTGTGCATGTTTATGAGAGTGTGTGTGCGTGCATATGTGTGTGTGTCTCCAGGCGTTTACCCTCAGGCTGTTCCAGACTGTCAGATCTGTGTGATTACCGTCTTCCTAACACAGCACGGCAGCGCTCATTTATTTATCAGCCCATTACGCCGCATCCGGAATCCAAACACACACACACACACACACACAGATTGACATACATGTGGCCATTCTCACTTATACTATAAAGAAAGAGGGGTCAGTTGATGTCAGGTCAACTAGTTTATTTAGATCAGTGGTTATAAACCAGACAGCCTATGCAAACATCACAGGACTGATATGATTTAAAAGACAAAACAAGCATTAAAGCATTAAATTTGCTAAAAATGTACTTAAAAGAGCTGATAAAAATATCCACACGACTCCAGTCCATCAATTAACATCTTATGAAGCGAAAAGGGATTGTCCTCTATTTATATTTTGCTTTGTTCAGTGAAAAAGTCATCTCATCTGAATCAGGAGAGAAATACGCAGAGATAAATCACTGTTTACAAGCAAAAACAGACCAAAACAAGTTGATATGCTGATGGATTTTGATGTGAGAGGACATGCGTTATTTGGACTCACATTCTGACGGCACCCATTTACTGCACACATCTACAATTGAAGTCAAAAGTTTACATACACCTTGCAGAATCTGCAAAATGTTAATTATTTTAGCAAAATAAGAGGGATCATAAAAAATGCATGTTATTTTTTATTTAGTACTGACCTGAATAAAATATTTCACATGAAAGACGTTTACATACAATTTCTTTGGCTTTTCAGCATTTTTGTGTATTTGAACCCTTTCCAACAATGACTGTATGATTTTGAGATCCATCTTTTCACAGTGAGGACAAATGAGGGACTAATATGCAACTATGACAGAAAGTTCAAACACTCATTGATGCTCCAAAAGGAGAAGCAATGCATTAAAAGCTAGGGGTGTAAACTTTTGAGCAGAATGAAGATGTGTAAATTTTTCTTATTTTTCCTAAATATCATATTTTTTTTTTCATTTAGTACTTCCCTTCAGAAGCTACAGAAGATACATATCTTTCCCAGAAGACAAAGCAAGTTACATTTACCCTGATCTTTAAATTCAAAAAGTTTTCACCCCCCTGGCTCTTTATGCATTGGGTTTCCTTCTGAAGCATCAGTGAGCAGAGAGGGAGAGGGTTCAAATACACAAAAACCTGAAGGATTTTTCTGAAGAACAGCAGACAGTTTAACTGTTCAGGACAAATAAGGGAACCATGAACAATTATCACAAAAAAAACAAAAAACAGCTGTGGATCATTCAGGCAACAACACATCAAGCATATGTAAACTTCTGAACGGGTCATTTTTATAAATAAAACTAAAACTTTAACCGCACAGCATTTAAGTTAAGTTATTAACTCTACAGCATTTTATGCATTACGATTTTATAAAAGCACTTACTGTACATCAGTTATTCTGTTTAACACTTACATATAATTAGTTGTCTGCATGTCACTTTCACACAGACACAAAAACTCTTTCCATCTGTTTATTTGTCATTGTGAAGGTATGGCAGGAAACTTTTTCAGACATTTATGTTTAATAATATCAAACTCTTCTGAATATTTACTGCATTTATGATCAGACCTAAACTGTCAGAAGTAATGTTCATATTTAAAGAGAAAAGAAGAGACAGACTGAGACAGGCCTACAGAGCATCTCCACCTGATTGCAAAGCACCACACTATATTTCTTTAATGAGCTCATGCGTTCTTATTTTCAGAACGTACTGGCAGGTAGGATGAAAAACGCAAGCCATCAGTACTGTATTAGACATCAGAACAGACGCAGGAAAGGTCACCGGAGTCCCTGAAGATGTACTCATACGAGTGTGACACTGGGCGATGAATGGGACGCGTAATCACAACATAACCATAACACTGAGATTTATCAGCACAACCTGCCCTTTTGCCTGCTTTTCACTCAGAGGAAGCAGAAATCAAGAAAGAGAGCAAGAGCATACAAGGAGGAGACAGGTATAAGTTTACATGCAAAAAAAAATAAAAAATAAAATCTGATTATTAACCAATTCATGTAAACTTCATGTAAACAATTTATGAGAAAGACAACTACTTTGTCTTTAGTTTGGGTGACTTTTTTGTCGCCACAGACAGATTACAACTTGCAATTTGTTTTCAGGGAAATCGTTGCAATTCTGAGTTTACAGCTCACATTTCAGAAAGTTTTAGTTACTTTTTCTATTTACTCTTTTATCCTGTTGCGGTAACAATATTTTATAGATACCTGCATGCACAACATTCAAGTGTTTCCTTAACATTATGGTTACTCAGCTCCCTATGTCCCCTTATCCAAAATTCTGCTGCTTGACTTGCTGTTAACTTCCACAAATTCACTCGTCACACTTTTGCACAAGCTTCTTAGTTTCTGCTAGAATTCAGTTCCTGTCTGACACAGCTGCCAATGGGCTGACACTACATTACATTCATCAAACCATCAAACCAAGAACTCCAGACTGACTGTTAAGATTAGCTGTGGTCACCTAGCACCTTGCCTCTCCACATGAAGTTCTGCCGCTTGTACGGATCATGCAATTCTTAACACTTCCTACTGAGAAGAAATTCTGAGCTAGTTTATAGTGTCATTTTGATTTTTTTCTTTTTTTCCCCCCTATATGTTCTTCAGTGGTGAAAAACAAAAACAAAAACAAAACAATAATAGTAATAATACTAATGCTAATTATACATTACATTTATCAAAGGCATTTACAACATTACAAAAGATTTTCTTTTATTTCTTTTATCTTTTATTCATCAACAACTTCTGAAGGATCATGATGTTGAAAACTGAATGTAATGGCTGTTGAAAATTTAGCTTTGCTAATCACAAGATTAAATTACATTTAAAAGTATATTAAAGTAGAAAACAGTTATGTTAAATGGTAATACTATTTCACAATACTTTTTTATTATTAAATATATACACCCTCTGTGAGCTTAAGAGGCTTTAAAAATATAGATATTTAATATAAAAAAAAAAAAAACGAATGACCCCAAACGTTTGTAGTTTTATTATGTTGCTCTGAGGAGGGAATATACACTCCTTCAAATGTTTGGGATCAGTGAGATTTTGAATGTTTTTTTGTTTTTTTTTAATATGTTTCTTATGCTCATCAAGGGTGCATTTTATTTGATCGAAAAAAAACAGTAATATTATAAAATATTATGACAATTTAAAACAATGGTATTCTATTTCAATATACTTTAAAATATAATTTATTCCTGTGATGCAAAGCTGAATTTTCATCAGCTATTATTACAGTCTTCAGTATCACATGACCCTTTAGAAACCATTCTAATTTATTATGAATGTTGGAAGCAGTTGTGCTGCTTAACATATTTTTGGAAACTGTGATACTTTTGTCAGCATCCTTTGAATAGAATTTTTAAAACAACAGCACAGTTTGTAACAATATTCAATACCGTTCAAATTTTGGTGTCAGTAATTTTTTTTCTTTCTTTTTCTAAAAAGAAATTAATACTTTTTTCACTTTTTAAATTGACAAAAAGTGATAGTAAAGACTTTAGTTGTTAGAAAAGATTTGTATTTTAAATAAATGCTGTTCTTTTTAACATTTTATTCATTAAAGAATCCTGAAAAATGTATCACAGGTTACAAACAAAATATTAAGCAGCACAACTGTTGCCAACATTGATAATAAATCAGCATATTAGACACTGAAGACGTAATGGCTGTTGATTTTAAAGTATATTAAAATAGAGAATCATTATGTTAAATTGTAATAATAGTTGACAATATTACTTTTTTTTTTCTGTATTTTTGACCAAATAAATACGGCCTTTGTAAGAGACTTTATTGAAAAACACCAAAAATGATCTCAAACTTTTGAATGGCAGTTATTCACAAACCTTAACTCAACACAAATCCAAAGTTACACATGAAGAAATTACAAAAACCTGACCTGAACCCCAAAAGCTTGTCAGGTCCCATGGGCTTAAGTCTTTCTAAAAGAGTTGACCGAAAAAAGATTTTCCTTTGCATCCCTCAACATTCTGATTTATTATTACAAGCCAATTAGATTTATTTCCAAACGATGTTTACTCTCACACCCGTCATTTCAGTCATCCACTGCAAACAACCCTTCTGCTCTGAAGAGCATGTGATTCCACTTGAAGATCAGTCTATGAACTTTTATAAATACTTAATGTAGGTATGACACATTCTATATGAATGTTCAGCGGAGCTAATGCAAGTACTCTTCGATATAAACGTCAATTCAAACTGGAGGATCAACTCTGCTTTCATTTATAGAGCTATTCTGTCTCCATCTACGCCAGATATTGCTAAACACCAGAAGATGTTGATGCGATATGATGCCTCTTAGAAAACATCTTGTTTGGAGATGTTCTTTCTGGCTAATGGCACGCAAGTTATGACACATGGCATATTTTTCTATTGCAGTCGAAATGGCATCACATTTGCATCATTTATGATGGGAACTGGAGCGTCAGACAACAGATGGCAAGACATTGATATGCAATAATGACCATTTGAAATAAAACCTCTCAATTTAGAACTCACTATTTTATATACTGTCATATACACATCTTAAAATACATGCAAAAAGGGGTTATGTGCAGATAACGGATCATGATATGGCAAAAACATTGCCTGTGCTGTTTGTTATTAATGAGACAAAACGATAAAACATGCTCTCGTCTGTGCCATAACAGCTGCATCCAGCAAATACTAGGAATATAATGGCAGTAACAAGATGTTATTTGCATGTCCGAAAATAATGTTCCTTATCATGACTGATCATATCCTAGGTCCATCTGAGCATTGTCATGTGGTCATTAGTCTGATGGTAAACACGGTGAAGGCTCCACAACGCTACAGCAGAGAATTCTGGGAAAAGATGACAGCTTATTAGGGTGGCCGAACCTTTTCATGTCAGTGCATTCATTTCCAATGGCTCAGACAGGAAGAGAGAGAGTGAAAAAGTGAGAGAGACAGATAATAGATGGACAGGTGTCTGGGTGAAGAGGGGGCATGTGTCCAACAGCTGTTGGGCTGTGGGGAGAGAACAGGAGAGGAGGAGCAGGAGGAAAGGAAAGAGAAGAGAAGAGGAGGAGGAGGTGGTGGAGGAGGAGGAGGAGGAGGAGGAGACGCAGGGCATCCGGGAGGAGGAGGAAAGGAAGCAGAGAGAAGGAAGGATGATTTGCTGCTGGCGTGAGAAATACACATACAAATGAACACAATTAGCATGTCACAAACATACACACACACTTAACACGAATTAACATACAAATATGTGTTCTGTCATGAACACACACACACACACACACACATAACTACAGCTAATGAATACAAACAAATAGTGTATTTAGGGGTCTCGATATTCTGAGCGTGTCAGGGTTGCGCAGCTTTCAGAACTGAATGGAGAACGTTTTGTAACATTGAAATGGCAAACAGGATGCAGAATTGAAAATGCAATTTAATCAAGCAGACAAAAAGTGTAATTTTCAGTAACTTTTTCAGTGATTATTTATATATATACAGTACACACACACACACACACACACACATGTCTGGTTTATTATCTTTGTGGGGACTCTCCATAGGCGCAATGGTTTGCATACTGTCCACACTGTATTTTCTATCCCCTTACCCTAACCCAGTGGTTCCCAAACTTTTTCTGCCGGGCCCCCCTTTTGCAGAATAAAAAAATTCAAGCCCCACCCCCGCATTTACACATAAACATAAACACAACTTCAGAAGGATTTATTTGAAATGTAATAATTAAAATTCAGTGTGTGACAACTTACTGAAAAAAACTAAACAAGAAACTAGTCACTTTACTATGTACTATTTTTTGTACTATGTAACAGCATTCATTGTTTTTTAAACAGATTTTCTCATATTTTCTTCTCTTTGTTGTAGTTGTGATCTTTTAAGTAGATTCATCATCTACTTTACATTTACCTGGCACTTGTTGTCTTTTCAAAAACTTGTCCATGGTTAGAGCAGAACTATGTCTATGCGTCATTCATTCATAATTTTACTCGGCTAATGGCAATTCTCATTTCTGATATCAATTGCACCATCTAGTGGTCTGTAATTTTATGACAAAAACCGCTACAACTGATAACAGACAGCTACAGCGGGTACTACGAGTCGTCTTGAGGTAATAAAATATGATGAAATTCATATTTTGTGTTAAATTATTTACATATGTGGCAAGTAGCCGTATAATAAGCAAGATAATTTCACTGTGGTGTCTTGTATCAGCCTGAAAATGTTTATTTTTTCATAAAAATCTAGGGATATACCGAAATGAAAATTCTTGGCTGAAACTGCTTTGTAATAATTATTTATTATTTTATTAATTAATATAGTCGTTTTGTTAGACATTTTAATTTAACTCAATAATATTACTGAATAAAAAAATATAATGAATAAAAAAAAATATTTTATTCAGTTCTACGAAACTGAATAAAATGAATCAGATATAACATTTTTTTTTTTTTACTAATTATCAAAATAATGTATAGTCTTACAAAGCTATTATTATCAGAGCATGTGAGCAGAGCACACTGTTACGAGAGGGTAGCATCATTTTACCAGCGTTGTCCAGTACAGCAGTACTACAGCATGTTACAGCACAGTATGCGACGCTATTGCAAACAGGAACAAGTACACATAGAAATTTTCTGTCGGCGCGTTATTTGAACGGTCTTTGTATTTCCGTTGAGCATAAGCGCTACACAAGTGGAGCATTCATATGGGCCGTGCGCAAATCAACGGAATGCACATTCATAGAGCGGAATATTGAACAGAGCGTCACACATTGAGTGGTGTGCGCTGAATACTGCTGGACTGCGCGGCAGATATTTTCGGCCGTTTATCTTTTTCGAATTTCTATAAAAATCGGCTGTACACTAACCTTGCCGCGCCCCCCTCATCATAACTCCGCGCCCCACCTAGGGGTCGCGCCCCCCAGTTTGGGAACCACTGCCCTAACCCTACCCCTTAACCCTTACAGAAAACTTTCAGCATTTTTACTTTCTCAAAAAATCTCATTCTGTATGATTTATAAGCTTTTGTACCCATGGGGACCACAAGCTGGTCCCCACAATGTCAAAAATTTCAGGTTTTACTATCCTTGTGGGGACATTTGGTCCCCCACAATGTAGCAAAAATAAGTACACACACACACTTGCGTGTATACACACTGTAAAAGAAAAAAAAGTGTATAATTTGCAGAAAAAAAAGCTTAAAAAAATGACACAGCAAAAACCTGTTAATTGGTTCCATTGCCATATACAGTGAAATTGCCATATGCAAGTAACATTACCAAACAGCAGGGTTAGAAATTAACTTTTCCATTAAGGGGCTATATTTGCCCCCTGGCATTTTTTACATTTGTGAGGGCAATTTTTATAATCAACTTATTGTTATAAAAACCATATGTTGTTTTTAATGTTAAATGCTTAAATGTACTCAGTTACTTTAATCAATATTTTAAACCTTTGTTAATAACAATAGTCTGTTTAAAACTGTATCTCAGTTATACATGTAAAAACCAAAAGCTCATAGGGCTGCAATATTATGACAAAAATCATTGTAGATTATTACTCTTTATATTGTAATAATGATTATTAATATCGATATAGAACACAATATAAAACGCTGTTTTATTTTGGGCACACTGGTCCAAGTCACATTAGCCAAGTCTAGCACAAGTTATGCAAAATTCGCCTTTATAATTACTGAAGCTGCGAAATTATATTTTATTTACATTATATATGCACTGTAATGTTTATGATGAGGAAACACGCTAGCGTATGCACTCATCAACAGCTCTGGCATTTTCTAACCCCAGCACCTCTGATTGGCCAATGCATTCCTGAGTTCATCAGAAACGCGTTTGATTAGTTATAAGGCTCAACGCTAGGGGTGTGACGAGACACTTATCTCACGAGACCAGACGAGATTTTTTAACTTTTCTAAAGAAATCCTAAATGATGAAATATATAGGGAAAATAGTCTTTTATTCTGGATAAATTGTGAACCCCAGTTGTTTTTAATAAATTGGATACCACGATTCTCTCACGATTCCGTAGAAAAAAAAGATTAGAAATCTAAACAAAATAATGTAATTTAGTAGTGATTCTGACAAACTGTTCATTGCTTAAGTCTTTTAAAAACATATTTTCATTTAAACAAAAAACAACAACAACAACAACAAAAACATTCAATACTGTCAGTGTCAGTGTCTCACTTCATTAAGGCTTGTTTGACTATTGAAATCTGAATGAACGATTCAATGACATACTTTTTTTAAATGGGCAGTTGTCGCCACCTACTGGCGGAATCGTTGTCATTTGGGAATAAGATGGCGTGGGTGTTTGAATCGAGAACTCGATATTTTAAGGATTAATCGTGTAGCTATAATGTAAACACTGCAAAATATTTTGCGAGGATATGGTCATAAGATCTCGCGAGACACATCGGATCTCGTCACATCCCTACTCAACGCTGCACAAAACACCGCATAAAAGCAGTCTGATGCAGTGTGAGCAAATGTAAATGTAATTCCACGAATTGACACTTTTCATTTATTTTCACATATCATTTTAATCCCGACAGATGTAATACGTTGTTTAATAGTGCATGCGTATCTTTTGCCCCTTGGTCTTAAATTTATGGGCCATTTTTTGGGGCATTTTTGCCACAAACCCTTGTTAATTGCCAACCTTGATATACAGTAGAATATACTTTTCAGTTTCCAAAACTTCCTGTGTCGCTTCACGTCATTATAGTTTACATATATAATTTCATGTGTGTGTGTGCATACGCACACTGTAAAATATAACATAAAAATAGAATTAATTTAAAACAATATAGCAGCTTCAAAATTTCAGTTGTACAACAAAATCTGAAAGTCTCTCTCAAGCACAGTCTCTTTTCTAAACAACAGACTTGACTTTACTAATAAAAGTCTGCTATCCTAAAAAAAAATGGAACCCATGGCCAAATAACCTTCATGGTCTGTCTGCAAACTGACATCACGACTGAACAGCTCTATTTAACATCCTGTGCCAAATTCAGTTCAAACTCATGACTTGAAAGGAAGGAGATTTTAAAATTCTAGATTTTGTAAAGCTCATTACCAATAATATGTAAATACAAATAATAATATGTAAATAATATGTAAATATGACTAATAATATGCATGTATACAACTGGGTTTACAAATCATGTCTTTAAAAGATAGTTTACCCAAAAATAAATCTAAAATAACCCATAAGGTTAATCTTCAGAACACAAATCAAGATATTTTAATGAAACTTGAGAGGTTTCTGTACCTCCACTGAAAGTCCAGGCAACCAAACTTAAGATGTGAAGAGATATAGTATGATCACTTTATATGATAAATAGATTTAATTAAGGATTTTATTCACATATAAAAAAAAAAGGTAGAAAAGCTGTCGCTGGGGCAGTCCCTTTTCAAAAGTTGCTAATACGTACTCTTTAGGTTCTTAATAGGTATATTTAATAGGTATGCAATGCACCCTTTAGGAGTAAATAAGGTACAAATGTGTAACTTTTGAAAGGATACCTTCACAACAACAGCTTTTGTACCTATTTTCTCAGTGCAGAAAGTGAATCACATTTGGTAAATACAGAAGCTCGCGTTTCTTTCTTTCTTTCTTTCTTTTTTATGACGCACTAAAAAAAAAGCTTTTGTATTTGCTCTATTTTCTCAGAAAATAAGACACAAAAGCTGTCACCAGAGGTGTACCTTTTCAAAAGGTACCTTTGTACCTTATTTAATCCCAAAAGGGTGCATGTTATTACCTGAGATGCATTAGTATGTAAAGGGTATCACCGCATGACAGCTGTTTTCCCCTTTTTTTTCTGAGAGTGTATGTATGTGTGTTTATATGTGAAAAGCCTAAATTAAATCTGTTCATAAGGCAATCGAATGACAGAATTTTCTTTTTTGGGTCATCTACCCCCTTTGAAAATATAAAATGAAAATGCAATGGGTTGAAGTAGAAGTACTGTATTGGCTGACACAAAATGTCATTAGCTCAGTGTGAAACTTGGTTTAAATTTCAATTTTTGTAACATAAAAGCAGTTCTTCTACAACCAAAGCCAAAGACGGACAGACTGAAGGACTATAATCAAAGAAAGACAGAAAGAACGTGTGAAAGAGTAAAGGAGCTCTGGCAAGAGGAGAGGTAATCAGATGAATTCAGCGTGGCTCTGGGCCCTCACTGCTTTCATTCCAGCGGCAGCTGCAGTGGCTTGGGCTGACACCACTCTTGTAAAAGACCGTCCATTCGGAGTGTGTGTGTGTGTGTGTGCACGTGAATGTGTGTCATTATGTTGGGCTGCTCAACTGTGCATTCTAAAATAAGGCAACAGTGCCACCAGCAGGCCAAAATATTATAATAAAGCATTTTCCTCTTGTCTTATTCTCACTGAAATGAAAGGGCGTTGGTTTTGAGCATAAAAGTAAACTGCACAAGAACACACACACACACACACACCCTCAAGGGGTAATGAGTGATAAGACAAAAAAACATTAAGTCTTATTTAGCCAGCTTAATCTGAAGATCACACACTGAACTGAGCACACACTCTTTGTTTTAAAACTAGTAAGATAACAAAAAGAGTGTAAATGAGAGAATGTTTAGCAATGAGTGTGCATCACATAGAAGAAAAAGAGAGGGAGAGACTGTAATGCACAACAATGCGGTGTGTAAGTTTGCTTAACTTCTTTCAGTCGTAATCAATAAAACACACATGCGCAAGAGTGTGTGCAGGGATGAATGTAGATCTGTACCGTAATTACAAAAGCCATCATTATACCACCAATTCAAGCAGCACACGTTCACAAATTATCCCTCTGGAGTCTTAACTTGCTCTCTCTAGTTCTCAATTCAGGTCATTTTGCGTGTTCCCTTCATTGGCTCATATTCTCCATCTTTCTCATTTTCTCCCTCATGTTGTCCCTGTTCTGTCTGTTCACCATCTTTTCTGTCCTTTTCCTATTGCTTTCTCTCTCTCTCCCCGTCTCCTTCAGTGATGGCATGCTGAGCGGAGCTGTTACAGGCTGAATACTAAAGCGTTGATCCATATCAGCGGTGTTCAGCATCTAGAAGACTTCAGCCAGAAGAGAGAGAGAATCTAATACAGCACAATGGCATTTGCACACACGAACACACTCGATCACCTCTACACATATAGCCGGCACATACTCTTACATGAGATCTTTCTAAAAACTGCTCAGTTGAGTCTTTTTGCTGTGACCTGAGAAAACAGGTGTCTTGTCTTCAGTGGCACACACCTTTTATAGCACATTTCACCTTTGAGTGCAGACAGTCTGGTGAAGCCGAACAGAACAGAATGCGTTTGTAGCTTTTCAGTCTCACCCTGTTGGAAAACGTTCCTGTAACCGGAGAAAACAGGTGTCTTGTCTTTAGGGGTGGCTATTTCTGAAAGCATATTCGGTGAAAATAGACTGGTGAAACTAAAATGTGTTTGCTTTCCCTGCTGGAAAAGCCAGGTCATACTGTTTTAAGGTGGTCAAGCTGGTTTTTAAAGCACAGCAGGTTTTGCTGGCCCAAGGTGGTCTACTGGCATAAACCAGATTGAACAAGACAGTTAATTGCTAAAAAAAAAAGAAGCTAGGAGAAGCTAGAAACCAGATTTGGAGTCGGTTTTAAAGCCAGCCAGGCACAATAAACCTCACAAGTAATTAAAAAATATCCATTAAATGAACAGTAAATATATGGCAGCTGCAGTTACCATTAGACAAAATAAAACAATGAACAAAAATTTCATAAAACTAAAATACACAAAAAGTCCCTAATGCACATAACTCACGTTACATTTTACAGTAAAATTATATATCCGCTATAAAAAATACTGTGTTAAAAACACCAATTTCTAGGTTATTTGGCAACCCAGCGCTGGGTAAATATTGGACAGAACACATGCTGGGTTATTTTTTACCCAGCTTGTTGGGGTTTACACATTAACCCATTTGCTGGGTTGTGCTGGGTCAGTCTAAAATTGAAGGCTTTTTATTTTAAATAATATGCACTGTAAAATCTGTTATATAGAAAGGACAAGAACAGTTTATATACAATATATTTTATTCAATGTCAAGTCAGTCTTTTACAATCATAAAATACTCAAAAACATTCAGTAAAAATTTTGAGTTGAGCTGAGTTACAGAAAAACTACTCAGCAGCTGGGTAAAAATACAAAAAATAACCCAATAAAATGGCCCAACAAGCAAAACCCAGCATTTGGTTTAAAAATAAATAAATAATCCAGCATTTTTTACAGCGTGGAAAAACTACCCAGCACATGGGTAAAAATATATTTTAAAAATAACCTAATAAAATGACCCAACAGGCAGAACCCAGCATTTGGGTTAAAAAAAACTTTTGTGGAAAAACTACCCATCACCAGGGTAAAGATATAAAACAAACAAACAAACAAACAAACAAATAACCCAATGAAATGACCCAACAAGCGATACCCAGCATCTGAGTTAAAAAAAGAATAATAACCCAGTATTGTTAAGAGTGTGGAAAAAACACCCATATAAAACATTACCCAAATAAAAGGTACTAACAAGCAGAACCCAGCATTTGGGTTAAAAACTAAATAAATAATCCACAATTTTTTAGAGTGCAGAAAAACTACCCAGCAACTGGGTAAAAATATAAAAAAATGACCCAACAAGCGGAACCCAGCATTTGAGTGAAAACAAAAAAAAAACAAAAAAAAAATTAATATACAAATATTACATTTATAATATTTCATCTACTGTAAGGTTTTCCAACAGGTTTTCACTACAATCTTTGTCCATAAAAATACAAAGATTTTACAGCATATTTAACTCAGTAAAATGGGTGGTTTGGTTTTGCGATTAGGTTTTTTTCTGGATTTGGATCTTAGGCACTCCGGTAATGGTCTTGATAGTCTGATCTTGACTCCAATGCCGCTAGAAAACATCTAAACCACCTTACAGTTTAAATTACCATCTTATGGATTTTCCAGCATGGCACTGTTCAACAGCATCTCCAGTGGGCATTACTACCATTTAATGGAGAAAGCGTTTTATTCTAGTGCTGATACAATCGCACACATCGGCCAATCACCTGGCCAGCCCACAGGCTCACACCTCTGAATTTCCAATATGCATTAACTACACTTAATAGAGGTGGTCTTCAATCTTAGCTTGATTAGCCGCCGGCCTCTAAGTGAAGTACGGATAAAGGTGGTAATTTAAGCACTAATGCGACACATTACTCGGTTGTGTTAAAATGGGTAATGCTGCTCCCCGGCACACAGCCGCACGTTCAAAAAACAGAACGCTTTATGATGAATGCCACCTTTAATGTCTGCTCGCTTCGGTTTTTAATCAGTAGTCACACACACATACACAGACATTAACGGATGAGCTCTGAGAGTGTAATAAAACAACATGAAGGAACATGTTTGGAGATTTTATGATACACGAGTGTATGTTCAGAAGCAGCTAATGCTGCTATTATAGTTATCAAAGGCTGTGAGAGCTCACCGTATGAGCCTTCTGAGATCAATACAAAGATCATCTCAGCATTACAGAGGGATTGGAGGAGGAGGGTCTCATCTAAAGACACGCTTATACACGGTCATAGAACACACACACCAGAAACAATAGAAAAGGTACTGTGTGTGCAAGTGTTTAAGGTTAAGCTATCACTTGGGTTAAAGAGATTGAGATGGAGTTTATCCAAATATGGAAACTTTGTCATCTTTTACTCACCCAATGAGTACTGTAGAACTCAAAAGGAGATATTTTATAGAATATCCAACCAGCTCTTTCATTTAACAAAAACGGAAATGTATTTTTGGAAAATTGGTGAACCACACAGTCAAGCTCTCAGCAGCTTGGGTGGAGGTTGGCAGCTCATTCCACCAGAGAGGAACAAAGAGGGTGAAAGTTTTTCTTCTACTTTGTGAAGGAACAACTCGTCGCTCATTCAATAGTTCAAAAAACCTCCAATATTCCAGTTGTAATATATAATTGTGAAGAAATTATGTCATCATGCATGGAAAATCCCTTCAGCTGTAGCTTTCAAATTTGATTTACAATTGTGCACATTAACACTAGGCTCATCACAAAACCCATAATAAACAATGCACCAACTGTGATGCACCACAACAGCATGATGGTGAATACTGTAAATTATTCATTTTTGGGGTGAATTAAAGGAGAAGTCCACTTCCAGAACAAAGATTCACATATAACGTACTCACCCCCTTGTCATCTAAGATGTTCATGCCTTTCTTTCTTTAGTGGTAAAGAAATTATGCTTTTTGAGGAAAACATTTCAGCATTTTTCTCCATATAATGGACTTCTATGGTGCCCCAAGTTTGAACTTCCAAAATGCAGTTTAAATGCAGCTTCAAACGATCCCAAATGTGGTTGTAAATGATCCCACTAGAGGAAGAAGGGTCTTATCTTGCGAAACAGTCTGTTATTTCATAAAAATAATACAATTTATATACTTTTTAATGTCAAACGCTCATCTTGTCTCACTGTGCCTGGACTCTGTTTTTTTCTGGTTAATGACAGTTAGGGTATGTTGAAAAACTCCCATCTCATGTTCTCCCACAAATTAAAAATCGTCCTATATCACTGTTTTATTTATCGCTGTCTTCTTCGCATGTTCACTTTGCAAAGACTTGGTCAGTACTTCTGCAACGATGTAGGATGATTCTAAAATGATTTTTGAAGTTGAGGGTGAAAATACAATTGGAGTTTTTCGAAATACTGTCTTGAGCCAGAATACACAGAGTTCAGGGAGAGCAAGACAAAACAAGCGTTTGAGAAATTGTATTTTTTTAAAATGAAAATAACCGATCGTTTCGCTAAATAAGACCCTTCATCCTCGGCTGGGATTGTTTACAACCGCATTTGGGATTGTATGAAGCTGCATTTAAATTGGAATTTGGAAGTTCAAACTTGGGGCACCATAGCAGTCCATTATATGGAGAAAAATGCTGAAATGTTTTCCTCAAAAAACATAATTTATTTACGACTGAAGAAACAATTGGTTATTTTCATGAAAAATATATATATATATATATATATATTCATATACTTTTTAATTCTGAACTCTGTGTTTTCTGGCACAAGACAGGGTATGTCGAAAAACTCCAATCTGTACATTTTTGTTCTGGAAGTGGATGTGACGTGCTGAAATGAGGGAGGAAGCAAATGCAGGTAAAAATGGAGATTTATTGAAATAAACAGTGAACAGAAGTCTGATGGTGAGGATTCTCTCGGCTGGGTGAGGCAGGGGGTAAGATGGCTGGCTGTGAGGTGGCGTGAGTCCCGTGGTGGTTGAAGTCCAGGTGGTGCAGACACAAAGACACGACGAAAATCCAACACGAAGTAATCCCAACTGTAGACTGACACACACGAACACAGGACCAACACCGCGACATCCAGTAGAACTATCGGACGAGGGGAGAGAGAATGAGTGAGTATTTATAGGCTGAAGGTAATGGGACACACCTGTGCCGGACTGATTAGCAGCTCAGCTGAGCGAGCACACGATCACATGACAAACCAACAGATCACGAGACGTGAGAACACGGCAGATCTGTGAACCGTGACAGTACCCTCTCCCCTAGGAACGTCCCATGACGTTCCCAGAGCCCCTTACCTGTTGATTGTAATCATCAATAAGAGAGTGATCCAGGATGTCCCTGGCCGGTACCCAACTTCTCTCCTCCGGACCGTAACCTTCCCAGTCCACCAAGTACTGGTATCCGCGTCCCCTCCGCCTCGAGTCCAGAATACGACTGACCGTATAGGTGGTTTCCCCATCTACGAGTCGCGGCGGTGGGGGAACCGGGGCTGGCGGATTAATACGTGCGAAAAACACGGGTTTAATTTTGGAAACATGGAAGCCGGGATGGATCCTCCTGTATACTGGAGGAAGTTTGAGGCGGACTGCCACCGGACTAATGATCTTGGTGACAGGAAATGGGCCAATGAATTTAGGAGCAAGTTTATTCGACACGGATCGGAGCGGAATGTTCTTGGTAGAAAGCCACACTTTAGAGCCGACGACGTATACGGGAGGCCTCGACCGGTGGCGATCAGCTTTGGCCTTGGTGCGTGCTCCCACTTGGAGTAGAGTCTCGCGGGCTCTAGTCCAGGTGCGATGACACCTCTGAACAAAGGCGTGGGCAGAGGGGACCGCGACTTCGGATTCCAGACTAGGAAAAATTGGTGGCTGGTACCCTAAACTACATTCAAATGGTGATAGGCCCGTAGATGATACTGGTAATGAATTGTGGGCATACTCCACCATTGAGAGTTGTTGGCTCCAGGAGGAAGGATTCCTGGTGACCATACATCGCAACGTTCTCTCCAAATCTTGGTTGGCTCTCTCAGTTTGACCATTGGTCTGAGGGTGGAATCCAGAAGAGAGACTAACAGTTGCCCCCAATAATTTACAGAATTCCAGCCAAAATTTGGACACAAATTGGGGTCCCCTGTCGGAGACCACGTCTGTCGGGAGGCCATGTAACCGAAAAACGTGATCAACGACAGTCACCGCTGTCTCCTTGGCTGAGGGTAATTTGGGCAAGGGGATAAAGTGGGCCGCCTTCGAGAATCGGTCCACCACGGTCAAAACTACCGTGTTGCCCTGGGAGGGCGGGAGGGCGGTGACAAAATCTAGCGCGATGTGGGACCAGGGTCTCGAAGGGACCGGCAGCGGTTGAAGGAGCCCATCAGGGGGTCTGTTAGAAGTCTTACCAACGGCACAAATCGAGCAAGCCAAGACAAAACTGCGAACGTCACGAGCCATGAGAGGCCACCAAAATCTTTGCTTAACCACATGTAAGGTTCGATTAACCCCTGGGTGACAAGCCACATTAGAACAATGTCCCCACTGAATAACCTCGGACCGTAATTCCTCTGGCACAAATAAGCGGTTCGGTGGACAAGCGACCGGAGGCGTTACCCCTTCTAAGGCTGTTTTAACCCTCGTTTCGACCTCCCATGTGAGAGTTGAGACGATAAGCGTCTCTGGAAAAATGCTCTCGGGAGTGGACGGGCGATCGGAATGGTCAAAAATTCGCGATAAAGAATCGGGTTTGACATTTTTGGAACCCGGGCGGTACGAAAGTGTAAAGTTAAAGCGTCCGAAAAACAATGCCCACCGAGCCTGCCTAGAGTTCAATCTTTTAGCAGTTCTAATGTATTCGAGGTTTTTATGATCGGTCCATACAATGAAAGGTACCCCCGACCCCTCTAACCAGTGACGCCATTCTTCTAATGCCAACTTGACTGCCAACAACTCTCGATTACCAATATCATAATTTGACTCTGCAGGTGACAGACGATGAGAGTAAAACGCGCAGGGATGCATCTTGTCGTCCGTGGCCGAACGTTGGGACAGGACTGCTCCTACCCCCACCTCTGACGCGTCAACCTCCACCACGAACTGACGTGATGGATCAGGGGTCACTAGAATGGGGGCCGAAACGAAGCGGCTCTTTAGTTTGGCAAACGCAGCTTCCGCTGCGTCCGACCACCTGAACGTAGTTCTGGGGGAGGTCAAGGCGGTCAGGGGTGAGGCTAGTTGACTGAAGTTGCGAACAAAGCGCCGATAGAAATTGGCAAACCCCAGAAACCGCTGTAGGGCCTTACGGGAATCTGGAGTTGGCCAATCCACCACAGCCTTAACCTTCTCTGGATCCACACGAACTCCCTCAGCCGACAAGATGTACCCTAAAAAAGGAACAGACTGTGCATGAAAAACGCATTTCTCCGCCTTGACAAAAAGCCCATTCTCTAGCAGCCTCTGGAGCACTCGCCGAACGTGCTGCACATGTTCCTGGAGAGATGAGGAAAAAATCAATATGTCATCCAGGTAGACATATATGAACTGATCGACCATGTCTCGCAGCACGTCATTGACGAGTGCCTGAAAGACCCCTGGGGAGTTGGACAAACCGAAGGGCATGACCAAATATTCAAAGTGCCCCCTGGGGGTATTAAAGGCGGTCTTCCATTCATCTCCCCTCCTGATGCGGACCAAATGATAAGCATTTCTTAAGTCCAATTTAGTGAAGACTGACGCTCCCTGCAACCTCTCGAAAGCTGAAGATATCAACGGCAAAGGATAGGTATTCTTGACCGTGATATTGTTCAGCCCTCGGTAGTCAATGCAAGGTCGCAGAGATCCGTCTTTCTTCCCCACAAAAAAGCACCCCGCCCCCGCTGGAGAAGAGGAGGGTCGAATGAACCCGGCCGCTAGAGAATCAGAAATGTATTTCTCCATAGCCTCTCTCTCAGGAATGGAGAGCGAATATAATTTGCCCTTAGGCGGAGACGTACCTGGCAATAACTCTATCGCACAGTCATAGGGACGATGAGGAGGAAGAGAAGCAGCCCGAGACTTACTGAACACTTCCTTCAGGTCGAGATACTCTTCGGGCACGTTACACAGATCCACCGCCTTCTCCTGAAACAAAGAAGTAGAAACAGAGGGACAAGCAGACACAAGACAAGACTCATGACATTTAATGCTCCACTCAGACACAGATTTAAGCTGCCAATCAATCCGGGGATTGTGTTTGATTAACCACGGGTGTCCCAAAACAACGGGTGCATGGGGGGAGTCCAAAATGAAAAAGGGGATACTCTCACTGTGGTTGCCGGATACAGTGAGAGTGATGGGATCTGTGGTGAGAGTGATCTTGGGTAGATTCTGGCCATTGAGTGCGGAGACGGCGATGGTATTAGTGAGGGGAGAGAGGGGAACATGATTACGAAGTGCAAAACTGTAGTCCATGAAGTTACCTTCAGCCCCAGAGTCCAGAAGTGCTGTGCAGTGATGATCGTGATTCAGCCATCTTAACCTAACCGGGAGGAGCGTGGAGGTCGAGCTGGATGAGGTCTTTTCAGCGGAGATCCCACCCGACAGTAGCCTCGAATTTACTGCCGGGCTGGCCCTTTTACTGGGCAGTTAAATGCAAAATGTCCTCCCGCACCACAGTACAGACAAAGGCCCTGGGACCTCCGCCTCTCCTTCTCCTCCCGAGAAAGCCGAGCTCGACCCACCTGCATGGGCTCGTGTTCGTCGTACTGGCTGATCGCGTCGCGGCCGCTGGCTCGAGGTGGAACTTCCTCCCCAGGGGGAAGCCGAGCGGATAATCCTCGCCGCTCGGCTCGGGAGAGACGAGAGTCTACCCGCAAGGCAAGGTCTATGAGTCCGTTGAGGTCGGCGGGTAGATCCAGGGCGTAGATTTCCTTTTGGACGCGATCAGCCAACCCATGCAGGAACCTATCCCACTGCGCCTCCTCGTTCCATTGACACTCTGCCGCCAGGGTGCGAAACTCTATGGAATAATCAGAGACGGATCTCCCCCCCTGACGGAGATCCATCAACGTCCGCGCGGCCTCCCTTCCTGAAGCCGCGCGGTCGAACACCCTCTTCATCTCGGCGGAGAGAGCCGCGAACGAGGCACAACAGGGATCTTGATTCTCCCACACCGCCGTACCCCAAAGTGCCGCCCTCCCCGTCAATAGGGTGAGCACGAACGCCACCTTGCTCTCCTCACTAAGGAACGTGCGCGGTTGGAGAGCGAAATGCATAGAGCATTTAGTGAGGAAAGCTCGGCAGAAGTTCGGCTCACCGCTATAGACCTCCGGCGGGGGAAGGCGGGGCTCGGGCTGAGGAGCCGCGGCAGACGATCCGACCGCGGCGAGAGGGGTGGGCGGCGTGGGTGGCGTGACTGGCGCAGCGGGAAGTTGCAGCTGTTGCATTCGCTGAGTCAGCTCGGACACCTGCCCCACAAGCGCACGAATCGCGGAACCCACATCGCTCGTGCACTTCTCCTGTTTGTCCAGCCGAGAGATGCAGTCCTGAACGTAATCCTCCAGGGTGGGTTGTGGGGTGCCTGCTGCTTCCATGATTGGTCCGATAGTTCTGTGACGTGCTGAAATGAGGGAGGAAGCAAATGCAGGTAAAAATGGAGATTTATTGAAATAAACAGTGAACAGAAGTCTGATGGTGAGGATTCTCTCGGCTGGGTGAGGCAGGGGGTAAGATGGCTGGCTGTGAGGTGGCGTGAGTCCCGTGGTGGTTGAAGTCCAGGTGGTGCAGACACAAAGACACGACGAAAATCCAACACGAAGTAATCCCAACTGTAGACTGACACACACGAACACAGGACCAACACCGCGACATCCAGTAGAACTATCGGACGAGGGGAGAGAGAATGAGTGAGTATTTATAGGCTGAAGGTAATGGGACACACCTGTGCCGGACTGATTAGCAGCTCAGCTGAGCGAGCACACGATCACATGACAAACCAACAGATCACGAGACGTGAGAACACGGCAGATCTGTGAACCGTGACAGTGGACTTCTCCTTTAGGGGTGAATGCACAAAATGTTCCTGATTGTTTTTTATTCAGTTTTTTTGTTTTGTTTTGTTTTGTTTTGTTTTGTTTTGGGGTTTTTTTTTTTCAGAAAATATGTAGTATAATTATCACAAAGCAGTGGCTTATGAATATTGTGACTGTATTTATCTTTACATTTTAATAAACAATGTTGGATATTTTTTATTACTGGTAAATTTCAATTTGTTTCTCACTTTTGATGTAATATGAAATTTAAAGATGCTGTATGTAATTTTTTGACTGCTCTAAAGCATTAAAACACCATAGTACATTTGCAGATGTTTAGGAAAAATGTTAACTTCACATACTTGTTTCTCCGAAAAGCAATGCTACAACCAATTATTCTACTTTCAAAATGTGCGTTCTGTGTCGAAATGTCTGTTTTTGTTTTGGTCTGTGTGATTTCACCCACTTACAATTTACCCAATAATATTTTTCACAGTCTGGGTTGCCAGTTGGTGGAAAATACAGCCTAATACAGCCATGGATTACCTGATGGAGTACATATCACTGCAGTTTCCAACAGAAATAAAGACTAGATAAAGTAAAACAGCGAGCACTTGTAATCGTTTTTGTACACAGTTATGATTACAGCTCTATATGTTTCGCTTTCTGTATGCGGAATCCTTAGGTACGAATCCTGTGAAAAACAAGACTCACAATGAAAGAGATGAAAGATGAGTTCGAAAAACAAGCTAAAATTGCATGCTTGCAATTTCGTTTTTACGTCACATTCACTTTTGTTCATACTATGGGATTTTGGTTTTGGTGTAGTGCACATTGTGCGTAATTTTAAAATGTCATGGAGCGTTAGAGTTATAGTGCCACTCAACAGGCATTTCAAGCCAGAAATGCGGTGACACATACAAAACCAATGTCACATAAAACATACCATATGTATGTCCATCTGTTCCGGGGGGAGGGAAACGCCACTCAGTGGACATTTCACATCGAATATGCCACATCAAATCTTCCATTGTCAGTTTTGTGGTCTCAACCTGACAACCCATGTGAGCATCAAGTCTGATTGTACCCATTTCAACTGCTCGCTGTCAATATTATGTACTGCACCTTTAAGATAACAGCTAAACGTTCATGTATTTTATAAACGAGGCTGCTGGCTCTTTGAGGGATTTTCTTCTGTGCATCTTAGCATGATAGACATCAACTCAGAGCAATTCTTTGAGCTACTGCTTTTCCTGACAAACTTGAAACATTCAGTAAATGTT
Organism: Labeo catla; assembly: GCA_012976165.1. NCBI lineage: Eukaryota > Metazoa > Chordata > Actinopteri > Cypriniformes > Cyprinidae > Labeo > Labeo catla. Next base: position 381,021 of record VONZ01000215.1, read on the forward strand.
CTACAACTTGACACGTTGTGATCGATTGCTTTTCCTGGCAAACTGTACAGTGTGTCCAGGAAGTTGGCTCCTACTTTTATAGCCCATTAATTTTCCCAAATGGCACTTTCCATTTTCCAGCCCTGCAGCATATTGTGAATAAGTTTTAAGACACTGGGCAACTTTTTCTGGGCATCGGGCCTTGTCCACCGCTGATTATGATGAAAGTGTTGATAAGGCTGGTAGTTTTTTTTCTTTGGCTCCTCTTATGTTCCTCGTACCCAAGTAATCAGATTGGCACTTATTGTGGTTCCATTGCTTTTCTGGATGAAACCTGAATAATCTGAGTGGCAGGCAATGCCCTCAGTTCTATTACTTGGACATTCTGATCTTCATGTTGATCAGGTTGGCACCAAATTGGGTTCGTTAGGCTTTACCTTCCTGCTGTAGTTGTTAATCAGATTGGGTCTGCAGGGAATTTCAGATCTCTTCTCTCGAGCTGAAGTGGATAGCATTGCTTCTCCATTCTGCGATTCTTTCATCAGATTTGGCTCTATAAGTAGAACAGATTTCAGCCATTCGAGAATCAGTTTTAATCAGCAGAGTCACAGAATGTGCTACACTTTACTTGATATGTTTGATCCTCTTGATCCTCTATAACAGATTTTAACAGAAGTTATTTTTCTTAGAAATTGGTTTACAGTACTACTAATGTTTAAAGATTTGTTGTCTTTGTTGTTATAATTTTCTAATATTTAATCATAATCCTCAAAATCCTAAAAATAAAGTTATTCCCAATAAGAAGAAGAAGAAGAAGAAGAATTATTATTATTATTATTATTATATACTACTAATAATAATCCTGATATTTATAATAATTATAATCATCATTATATTATTACTATTATCAAGTTATTCCCAACAACAACAACAATAATAATAATAATAATAATAAGAAGAAGAAGAAGAAGAAGAAGAAGAAGAATTATTATTATTATTATTATTATTATATACTACTACTAATTATCCTGATATTTATAATAATTATAATCATCATATTATTACTATTATCAAGTTATTCCCAACAACAACAACAACAATAATATTAATAATAAGAATAAGAATAATAATACATATTATTATTATTATTATTATTATTATTATTATTATTATTATATTAATTTTATATTAATTATTATATTAATCTTACAATTATAATAATATTATAAATTATAATACTTATTATTCTTATTATTATTATTATTATTATTATTATTAATTATTAACTACTTTTAGTAGTATATACTACTACTAATATTAATATTTGTTGCTTTTGTTGTTATAATTTCCCAATATTTAATCATAATCCTCAAAATTATAATAATCATAATATCATTATATTATTATTAAGTTATTCCCAATAATAATAACAATAAGAAGAAGAAGAATACTGTTTATTATTACTACTACTATTACTACTACTACTACTACTACTTTTATT
>VONZ01000215.1:387500-402500 GCA_012976165.1 Labeo catla
CTCTTATTTTCTTTAGTTACTGCTTTCACAAAACAGTTGATTTCAAACACACTTGCTTAAAATGCAGCTTTTATGCTTTGAGGCACAAAACAAATCTTTGTGTCTGCAAATATGGTGGTTGTCGTTAACTCAATGTAGAAGTACATGGAAATGTTTGAGTGCTTTTGTTGTTGTATTTCCATTGAAGTCTTTCCAAGTGCAGGAACTGCAAACAGCTTACATTACAATACCACTTTGTTTCTTCTTTATTTTATTTTTTAATGATGCTTGAAAATCTGAGGAAAGTGGTGCTATTTGTTTTGCTTATGCATTCAGCCTATCTCTAATTTAGTCTGCTTTTCATTCCAGTCATTTCCCATATGAATACACTATCTGCTTTAAAGGTAAAGTGCATTATTAAAATGCCTGCTGGTTAATGTAATCTCTTTTGAGTAATGTAAGATGCTGGGGTTTCTTTGTGATGTCACAAGGGAGAATACTAAGACGACGGTGGCTTTGCATTGTCAAAAGCTGGTATTGCAACAAGGCAAAAGGTCAAACAAACTTTTTTTCCTAGTCTTTCTTTCTTGCCTCAGCGTATTGGTTAAACACGCATACACACTTTCCTCATTCTAATTTGTGAAAGCTAAACCTGAAAACAAACCTGTGCACAAATTGTTGTGCTGCTTTGAACAACTAAAGGAATAATTCATAATTCACATTCTAAGAGTTCATTACATCACTTGCTCAGCAAGTGAATGGGTGCCGTCAGAATAAGAGTTCAAACAGCTGATAAAAACACAATAATCCACAAGTAATCTATATGACTCCAGTCAATCAAACTCCATTTTAACATCTAAGCTGCATATTTGAAGAGTTCAGATGCAAAACCAGCTAAAAGCCATCTCGGTCAAAAATGAGATAATGATACTGAGTGAATGCTCTCGACACACATTATACGTCCATCAAATACTTTTTCTTCAAACTTGCTAAAATACCAGCCTCAACCCAATCAGAAGTACTGGTACTTACATATAAACCTATACATCTGAGCCTGATAAAAATGCATTTTTTAAAGAAAGACGTCAGATGGATTTAGCTGGTTTTGCATCTGAACAATAATATTGTAATAATAATGTTTTCTCCAGTAAAAAAGTCATCTTGTCTGAATCAGGAGAGAAATATGCAGGGATTATGTACAGTTTACAAGCAGAACCAAAGCGAATCAAAACAGTTTTGGTCTGAGAGGACAACAGGGGGTGGATTATTGAAGGATTACTGAAGGAAGCATTATTATTATGAACTCATTTTTGGCCAGATGCCATAGTTTAAAGTTAAAACGCCTGAATGATGGAACCAATTCTTACAAACACACAGCTTTTCACTTCACAAGGCAATAACTGATGTACTGGAGTTGTGTGGATCACTCATCTGTTTCAACTCTATTTTGACGGCACCCATTCACTGTAGAGGATCCACTGGTGAGCAAGTGATGTATTGCTTAATTTTCCCAAATCTGTTCCAATGAAGTAACAAATTCATCTACATCTTGGATGGCCTGAGGGTGAGTACATTTTCAGCAGATTTCCATTTTTTGGTGAACTATTCCTTTAAGGCATCAGCATTTTATGAATGGGCTCTAATGGAAAGTGTATGTCCCACTGGGACCTATCTTTCATCCAACTGTGAGAGCTGCTCGTATTTGACCAGAGATCTCCACACCAGCTGCCATGACCTAAAGTCCCGCAATGTTATGTGGAAAATATGCTGTTTAGTTCAAGGAGAGGCTTTCTTTTCCATTTTGCAGTTGAATGGCTTTAAATTGCCACAGTTTTCCCTATTCACAGAGTGAAAATAAATTGCTTGGCAAAAATGTCATAAGACAGCTGGGCCGCACTCTCCATATATTGTTTGATGTTTTGCTTCAAAAACAGGAAAATCATATTTAAGCATCACTTGTAAAGAGTGCATCCAGATTCAAGCTCTTGGTCCTTAAAATGATAGCAACGCCTCAATGAAGAAACCCTGTAACTCTGTCTATATCCATGTACCTCATACCGCATATTATTTATAAGAGAGAGAGTGCGAGCGAAGTGCGACTAGACAAAAAGTGAGTAGTTCCCCTATGCAGACATGCCTCGGCTGCCTCTACTTGGCAACAAAAGAAGAAAGCAGAAAGCATGAGAAAAGAAAAAGTATGCAGCAAAAAGAAGCGAGAAGGTACAGACGGAAGCGGAGAGGAAAGGCAATAGCATTCACACTGTAATGTGAAAAACAGGAGGGGGTGTTTGATATTATCAGTTCTGAGGCACCGTAGATCATCTCCAAAAATCGAATTATCCCCTAAAGGAAAACACGACAGCGAGAATATAGAGGGGGCAGGATGTTGAACTGCAAGGCGGGAGAGAAAAGGAGGGAGACGCTAAATCAGACTCCATTTTCCACTTTTTCATTTTAGTAATCGCACACGCTCTCCCGGAACGGCTTCATCCCACATCTCACAACTCCATTACCCCGGCAACGGAGAGCTTTTGTGTGCCGGTAACAGAAAACGGCTGGGACAGATCGGGAGGGGTCTGAAAGCAAAGGTATTCAGGGGTTTTAGTAAGGACAGCAGAAGGGGTACAGGGGAGAGAAGGAGAGAATAAAAGAATAAAAGAATAGAAGAAAGAGTATAGAAAACGGTGGAAAAAAGAAAGCAAGAGAGAGAGAGAGAGAGAGAGAGAGAGAGAGAGAGAGAGGAGAATTCTTCCCATGCAACTAGCTCTCTAGCATTATGATAGGTTCAAAGTAACAGAGGAAGATGACAGAAAGGCCTGAAATACAACACTGCACATCTTCTCCTTACCACTGCCTTGCTTATGAGAAACAAGTGTAAAAGGTGTAAATTAATATAAACAATCTTAGATATAACATTTTCATGCAAACGCTGTTTGCGGCTGTCAAATCATGCTTAGAACAAATAACAAAAGAACTTCACAAAATATTAAAAGCCAAACTCCACTGGTCTGGTGAGACTACCTTTTATTTCTTCAAATGTCTAAAATAAACTAAACGGAGCAGTTAGAAAGAGCCTTGGGTAACTATACAATCATAAGCCAGGACAAAGATAAATGCCTACACACTGTGAAAGAATTTAAAATGAGTTAAAGTTTGTGTACTGGGCAACAATCTTGCAGTGGGCGCTTGGCTGTAGTCAAGCTATATATCAAGACAGTAAGGATTTCAGCACCATGGACAGTGCAATCACTGCTGATGCAAATCAGGATTTCAGTGCCTTGGACAGTGCACTTGCCAGATGATTTCAGCACCATGCAGAGTCCAGGCATCGTAGAAGCCATTTGTGATTTCAGAACCATGGACAGCACACTCACCACAGAAACTATAAGCGGTTTCAGCACTACGGACAGTGCAACCATCACTGAAGCAAGTCAGAATATCAGCGCCATGGATAGCGCAGTTGCCTGAACAACGCTGATGATTTCAGCACCATGCAGAGCACAGACATCATAAAAGCCATCTGAGATTTAATAAACAAAGACAGAACTTATCAGCGGTTTCAGCACTACGGACAGTGCAACCATCACTGAAGCGAGTCAAAATATCAGCACCTTGGACAGCGCAGTTGCCTGAAGAACGCTTATGATTTCAGCACCATGCAAAGCACAGACATCATAAAAGATTTAATAAACAAAGACAGAACTTATCAGCGGTTTCAGCACTACGGACAGTGCAACCATCACTGAAGCGAGTCAAAATATCAGCACCTTGGACAGCGCAGTTGCCTGAAGAACGCTTATGATTTCAGCACCATGCAAAGCACAGACATCATAAAAGCCACCTGAGATTTCAGAAACAAGGACAGCACAGTCACCACAGAACTTATCAGCGGTTTCAGCACTATGGACAGTGCAACTACCACTGAAGCAAATCTATGTTTTCAGAACCATGAACTGCATAGTCACAGTCTAACACTAATGATACTGAAGATTTCATCTTAATGCACTGCGCAGCAACAGCTAAAGTAAAGGAGCATTTTAGTTTTACCTGTTCACATGTGCGTTTGTGTGAATGCAAGAAAAAGCAAATAGAAGATCAGAAGAAGCGATCATATGCTCCAGAAAATAGAGTATAAAAAACCTGAAATGAGCTCTAAGAGGTACTATACAAACCTACAATCTCTCTCACTTCAATTTTGAAGTCAGTAATACTATTTGAAAATATTCTTACAAAGAAACTCACTTGTTAGTCACAGCCCCCCTTTTCCAAAACTGAGTATTTTGTATCCGTAGGCCTACAGAGCTGCTGATAGAGACTGAAGCCTGCTGTGTGAGGTATTTGCAATTTTGGGGCTGCTCATTGTCACTCCATCTGTAGTGCAGTGGGGGTTAACTGCGGTCCACTGAATAGCCAATTTATATGTTTCAAGTTGCAATTCACATGTTCAAAAAAAAAGAAAAAAAGAAGAGAAAATGACAGTAACCTATGGTTTTCAGCTTTTTCTCTCTTGTGTTCTCTGTTTTCTTAGGGGGTAAGATTGTTATCCTGCTGGGTGAAGATCTCAGCCAGGACTGGCATCTCTTCCCATCTTTTCTGAGCCATTGACGGTTTGTCATTTTTGCTGTCTCTAACTTCCTCACTTTGCTTTTCCACTTTAGTTTGTCCAATACCACCTACATTTGTTACCATGCCACTGTTGTATGCTGAAATTTTAACTTTTTTTACACACACACAGACACACACTCTTTCTTCTTTCTGTGGAAAACAAAAAACAGACATTTTCAAACAAACAACACGAAAGCATGACAGTGAGTAAATGGAATAGTTCACCCAAAAATGAGAACTTTCTCTCCCCCAGGCCATCTAAAATGCAGATGAGTTTGTTTCTTTATCAGAACAGATTTGGAGAAATTTAGCATTACAACACTTGCTCACCAATGGATCATCTGCAATGAATGGGTGCCATGTCCAAACAGCTGGTAAAAACTTCACAATAATCCACAAGAAATCCACATGACTCCAGTCCTACAATCAATGTCCCATTCACTACAGAGGATCCACCAGTGAGCAAGTGATGATCTAATGCTAAATTTCTCCAAATCTAAAGAAATAAACTAACCTTGGATGGTGAGTATATTTTCAACAAATTTTCATTTTTGAACAATTCCTTTAAAAAATAGCAACAGTCTTCATGATTTCTTGGATGAATACAATTATATACTCTAAAAAGAATAATAATGTCTGTAGTTGTCGAGAAAGGTGCTCAAAGAGGACAGGTGCAAACAATACTGTATTTCAATAACATGACCATGTGAACAAACATTCATAAAGAAGCAAAACAGATTACAACAAGACTGTTGTTATATTAAGTGAAAATAATACATATACTGTGAGAGGCAGTGAAACAAGAGCACAAAACCAACGTGGTACATGGAAATGAAATTGAAAGCGATGTCAATTCAATAGAGCTGATACATTACTATCAGGCAGAGCTTCTAATGTTATTTTGTCTGAGTGCATTAAAAGCCTTTCCTGCATTCAAAAGCAAAGAACTATTTAGATTATGTTACATATTTTGAAAAAATGTCCTGTCTGATTGATGCAGCAGTGCAGCGTTTAATCCACTGACTATTTTTCAAACAGCAACATCCGTAAAGCAACTGCTCCCATGGCAACTGGGTTTCTTGCATGCATTCCTTTTAAATTTCAAGGCTGTGTTAACAAGTTTTGTCCTTCTATGTTTCTGTATGTTTACTTATAAAATAGTTCAATGATTAGAAAATGTTTGTTTATGGGGAGAAATGCAAAGAATGTTTTTTAATCATTATTATTTACTAAAAGGTTCATTTTCTGTAATTTACCAGCGCTGAGTGCTTTTTTCCATCTTTGAGCTTTGAGTTTACTGTCCAACAGAGCTTTGAACTTCCTCATCCTTTTCAAAGTCTCCCATTCATCCAACAGTAAACAGAGGTCTGAAAAAGAAAAAAAAAAAAAAAAAAGTTTATTTTCATAGCTGTTTTATTTTAAAATCAATAAATATTTGATTCTTTGTGGCATTACATTTTTTAAATTTCATATTTACTTGATTTACTTTATTGTTGCTTTTTGATTAAAACATACACTAAGATTTTTTTTTTCATGAAATTAATAATTTTATGCTGCAATAATGCATTAAACTGATCAAAAGTGACAGTTAAAACTTACAATGTTACAAATAAAAAATATATTTTAAATGCATGCTATATTAAAACAAAAAACAGTTATTTTAAATTCTAATAATATTTCACAATATTACTCTTTAATTTTTATTTTTCATCAAATAAATGCACCCTTGGTGAGCATCAGAAGCTTCATTCAAAATAATAAAACCTTACTGACTGACTAACATGACAAAAGATTTACAATAAAAATACATAGGACAAGAAAAAATTCCTAAAATTAGAGATTGTGGCAAGCTGTCAGAGAAAATGAAAACAACAGAAAATGACTTATGCTTACGCAAAGAAATATTCAATAAAAAAAATGTGACAGCTTGCCTTGGACTCCCCTATATTTTGGGAACTGAGATGGTCATTTTTATTCTTTTGGTGGGTCCTCATATTGCTACTGACTTGATGGTAGACTAGGGAATAAGGGTTGGTCTTCCTCCAGATGTGTGTATGTTTATGTGTGTGTGTGTGTGTGTGTGTGTGTGTGTGTAAGAGAGAAAGAGAGATGAATGGGACGGTGCCAGGCTGCAGTCCCAGGGTGGCCTTGGATCAATCTGCTTATCTGCGGGCTGCCAGCAAAGCCAATGATTAATACAACCCCATCAGTGAGGACACTCTTATTTATTACTGCACGAGACACAGTAGAGCACAGAACATAAAGACACAGTGCACAGAGACACAGACTAACTACACTGTGTAGATGCAGGGGACACAGAGACACTGTTGCCAAACACAGAGGCAATAAGACACTGCCATAAACCAAAGAAACATAGCATGATTACAGAGCACTAAGAGGCACGGAAAAACTGGAACAGAACAGCACAGAGTCAGAGATTTTGCCTTAATAGAAACATTTCTGTAATGTGATGTATTTCCGACTAAAACAATATTTAACTAGAAAAAAAAAGTAGGATAAGACTTGATTTTATCCATCAGGAGTTGATTAGATTATGAAAAGTGAGCGTTTCATAAAAGCATACAGTCAGACCTGAATGCAGGTTTGCTGATTGTGAAGAACTACTTCACTCTCACTTTTAAAATGAAACACAAGCTGTTTGAGGAAGGTGAAGGCTGAAGTTCAACCCTGCTTTCAGTAAAGATCCAAAAATATATTACTGAATGCTTGTGTTAGAGAAGACACTTGAGTTTATTATAAAAATCATAAAATACATAGAAAGGCTTAAATTTACTTTAAAATAATTAGAAATGTATTTTAAATAACTGTATTTGTCTATTTTGACTTACAATATTGTTTGAGTTGTTACCATTTTTTTAAACAACATTGATTTGACAAAAATACTTTAACAACAATAATACTGTGCAATATTATTGTATTTTTGAATAGCATTATATATTTTAATACATTTTAAAATGTCATTTGTATTTGTGACCATTCTAATATTTTATTTTGGTGCCCAAGAAAAAAAAATAAAAAAAAAAAAAAGAAAATATATATATATATATATATATATATACACACACACACACACATATACCACAGCTCAAAATAGTTTTGCTTTAGTTATTTATTTATTTATTTATTTACAAACCATGTTTTATTTATTTGTTTGTTTGTTACATATGTAACATTCTGAATGTCTTTTACTGTCAATTTTGATCAATTTATTGCGGCCTTGCTAAATCAAAGTATTATTTTCTTTAAATAAATAAATAAATAAATAAGGTCGAATTTTCACATACTTTTCACCGAAACTGCATTTTCACATACCTGTTCTTGAATCACTACTGCCAAAAATAAAATAAAATAAAATAACAATAACAGTAACAATAATTATATTAAATGAAAATTAAGTAAATATTTTGGTCATACAGACCACTCCTAATTGTAACTCCTAAAATTTTTAACTTTTTTTTTTAAATGAACATTAACTCTCAATAAATGACTGTGTTAACTCTGTGACATCAGCTGAAGAAAGAAACACCTTTTTTATCTTTGGAATAACAAGCACTTATAAACTTTGTACAATAAGATAGGAATATGTATTACCAAATTCATTACAGGCCAGATGAGAGAGCTAATAGAGATGGTACTATAGAATCCAGAAAACATCATAGTTGAGTGCAAAGTCACACAGCCCAATCTGCAGGGCATCTTCATTCATAATTGCACAGACAAACAATTTCATAGAGAAGAAACCAATTACAGTCAATCAAAGCACAGCTATGATCTGAACAACATCAGCATGAACCCTAAACACAGCTGAAAGAGCACTTGGAACAGTCCAAGCAAGTACAGCTGTGTGTTGCCAACAAGGCCAATCGAAGAAGACAGCAAGTCACAGCATAATATCGTCAGGGTCAAAGGCTGCAGACAGCGGGGTTTAAATAATGAATAAAGAGACAGAAATGTAACCGTCAGCCGTCTTGTGTCTCCACTGGCTGTGCGTGTTTGTGTATGAGCGTGTGATATTTGCAATGTAGGCAAGTTTGAGATGTGGCATGCTCAAAATGTTATACTGAAGGCACACTGCCCAGGGCTCATGCCAACAACCACAGTGGTCACTTAATGCAAATACTAAGCTATAGTATGGTACATTAATTCCAAGGCCATTACACCATTGTAAATTAACAAGCACCAACATCCACTTTCCACGACTGATAAAATTCAATCAAGTGAAAATGGGCTTGCTTATAAAGTAAGAGCTTTCACCTATATCATCCAAGCAGTGTTGCCTTTTTTCTGGTAAGGCAACTTGCACTGACCTGGTAGGTGATTATATAACTATTTATTGTTTTATTTTATTTATTTATTTTATGGTTATTTAATACTGGTTTTAAAGTTTATGAAGTAACTATTTGTGCAATAATAGTAGCTATGCAATATGACACCTGATATACCTGTCTATATGTTTTGTCCACTGTATGGCACTGTTTATGTGAGATACACTGTGTGCAGAATTATTAGGCATGTTGATATTCTGGTCATATTTTTTTTCCAAACACATTTTACCAATTCCAAACCACATCAGTCTTAATAACTACTATTAATTTTGTATTTAATCATTTGTAAGTGATATATAATTGTCCGTGAAGGCTGGAAGTGAAAAACTCCTTATATTCAGGTGTGCAGAATTATTAGGCATGTTTTCGTTTACAGCTAAAATGAGCCAAAAAAGAGATTTAACCCAGACTGAAAAGTCCAAATTATTAAATGCCCATGAGAAGAATGCAATACTAATGCATTACAAGAATTTGCAAAGTTAAGGCTTGACCATTGGACAGTGAAATGCTTGTTGAGTCTGCATGGTCAGAAAAAACAGGTGGAGAAGAAAAGATGCATGTTAACTGCAAAAGAATTAGGAATTAAGGTGAAGAATTAGGTGTGACACCATCAGGAACCGTTTCCAGTTCTCCAGCGCCACCATTTTCCAGAACTGCAACCTACCTGGAGTCTTCAGAAGTGCAATGTGTCAGGTTCTCAGAGACTTTGCTTGGTAAAAAATCCTAAAAAATGCCCCTGACTTAATAAGAATAACAAGCTGACGTCTTGTGAAATACATGAAGACAGTTTTTTTATATGCTTTATAGACAGATAAGTTGAGAGTGACTCTTGAAGGAAAAGCATCACATCATCTTGTATCCTCTGATTCAAGAATTCATCTTCCAAAATCTGGCAGTAGGTTTTGGGAGTTCATTTTAGCCCACCTCTGCAAGTCAGACTTTTCAGGATAGGAGACTAAACATGAACTGCCAAAACTTACTGGCAGTTTTTAGAAGATGAATTCTTGAATCAGAGGTACAAGAGGATGTGATGCTTTTCCTTCAAGAGTCACTCTCAACTTATCTGTCTATAAAGCCTATAAATCTGTCTAAAAACTCTTATTCTGACGGCACCCATTCACTACAGAAGCTCCATTTGTGAGCAGGTGATGTAATGCTACATTTCTCCAAATCTGTTCCGATGAAGAAACAAACTCATCTGCATCTTAGATGGTATGACAGTAAATTTTTAAAATAAGTAATTCATTTACAAAATCTGCTAGATAAATAGCAACTCCATAGTTTGACCATTTTGTTCATTTTTAAATTAAAATTTTCATAATATTTCAAATGAGAAAATTTAATGTATTATTGCAGCAGTAGCTATACATTTCTTTAATTTATGAAAAATGTACATAATTACTCAGATAATATACCCAAAATAAGAAACTGAAATTGAATCAAGAGCTTGTGAACCCAATCGAATCTGAAAATGAGTATCAACATCAAGCCCTATCGCTCATTGCACAAGACACTCGAAACAGCCTAAGTCTCAACACAATGGCCAAATACATCTATCTGCATGTTTATGGCTCTAACAAAGGCTGTTTAAAAGGGTAAATTTAAAACACAGCTTCTTCACCATGCACTACACAGCATGCTGTCAGCACACTAATTAATCTGTCACTGCTACAAATATCAAAACTCTATAAATCAATAAATAAGAGGTGCAACATAACAGATCATTACCTGCTAATAAAACAAGAGTCAAAAAGATGTGAAAAAAAAACTGAGAAAGAAAAAGAGAGAATGAGAAAGAGAGCACAAGTAAGTTTTATATTACAGTATTTATTTGCACCCAGCAGTGTGCCGCCACGGTCACGTCTCGCTCCAAAATATTTATTCACACTGCAGAAAATAAAGAAACAAACTCACACAAACACATAAAACAAAGTTAATGTCAAGTGAATGACTTAAACCTTCTCTTTGCTCTGTCATTTTGTGTCTCTCTCTCCATTTTTCTCCTACGGGCGTCCTCCTGTCTTTCAACACTTTGATCTGTCTGCCAGTAACACAGGCGAAACTTCAAATAGCTTCAGCTCTGTCAGGTGGGCCCTCTCTCTCTCTTCCCTCCTCTCCAGCTGACACTTTCCAGTTGCGTGTGATTTCTGACAGCTGAACATGTCCAAAGCCCTCTATCAGACAAGTAAAGTGAAGGTTATGCAATACAAAGCTTCAAGGCAGGTTAAACTCCTCCAAAACGTTTGGTTTGCCAGGCTGTGCACTACAGGCAAAACTGCTGACCCTTTGCTTTTCATCAAATGGAAGGGTTTTTTTTCCTTCATTGAGCCTCCAGATTCGCAATAATGTCTATATCGTACTGTCATGTTCAGAGGTGTTGCAAAAGGCTCCACTGGTTTAAACGGGTCCAGAAAACCTGTCGATGCCACTAGGTATGCTATAAACAGAGGTCGCGTTAACCGAAAATTCTCCGTCATCAGTGACGGAAAAATCTGGCGGCCGTCCGTCATTTTGACGGATTACACTGCACAGGCGAGTACACTGAAGCTACAACGATCGATCACACCACAGTAAAGAGCGCCAAAACGGTATTTATTGCTTGAATTTCCTAATGAAATGTAACACAAAACCTAGCCTATTGCTATTTCTTGGAAGGAGGAGACACTATGTACTGTTTATTCATCAACTAAAAGCATAGACCCAAAGATTGATTGTGATTTAAGAATCAATTTTGATTCATTACAAAAATCTATTAAAAAAAAAATCTATAAAAATCGAGAAATCAATTTTGTTGTTTTTAAACACTGCGCTGTCGTCCTTTAGGTTCATGATTAAAAATGAAAATATGAACAAAAATAATAATATAAAAATTAGAATATGAACATTATAATGACAGGTAATATGTCCAATGTGGCATCAGCAGTTCAACTTTTTTTTTTACTACATTATTCTGTGTCAGTCTTCGACACCGGCTCCTGCATCAGGAAGAGAAGACATTGTTGAATAAAGTTTGTATTTTTGTTTTCATGGGCACAAAAAGTATACCTTCATAAATTAATGCCTGAACCACTGACGTCACATGGACTATTTTATTGATGTCCTTACTACCTTTCTGGCCCTTGTATGTGTCAGTTGCATTGCTGTCTATGCAGGGTTTAGAAAGTTCACAGATTTCATCAAAAATATCTTAATTTGTGTTCCAAAGATGAAAGGTCTTACGGGTTTGAAACAACATGACGGTGAGTAATTAATGACAGAATTTTTAAAATTTATGATATTAATTTTTCTTGTCTAGCTCTGCAATGCACATGCATACTCTGTGCACTCAAGACAGTTAGGGTATGCTGAAAAACATCTGATTTTCTCATCCAACTTCAGAATCGTCCTACATCACTGATTTACCTTTTTTTGTAAAGGGCTTTTGACCTTCTTTGCACATTCACTTAGTAAACACTGGGTCGGTACTTCTGCAGCAATGTAGGATGATTTTGAAGTTGGAGGAGAAAATGAAAGTGGAGTTTTTCGACATACCCTAACTGTATTGAACCAGAGTGCACAGACTACATGTGCACAATGCAGAACTAGACAAGACGAGCATTTGAGGTTAAAAAGTATATAAATTGTACTTTTTTTTTTTTAGAAAATAACTGATCGTTTTGCAAGACCCTTCTCCCTCAGCTGGGATTTAGAGCCCTTTGAAGCTGCATTTAAACTGCATTTTGGAAGTTCAAACTCACAGGCACCATAGAAGTTCCCTATATTGAGAAAATTCCTGAAATGTTTTCCTCAAAAAACATAATTTCTTTATGACTGAAGAAAGAAAGACATGAATATCTTGGATGCAAAGGGAGTGAGTAAATTATCTGTAAACTGTTCTTCTGGAAGTGAATAATCCTTTAATTATATCAGTTATCTGTTATGCTTAGAGTATTGTGTTGTTAGCTCAGTAACATGTTGAACATGTCAAATTCCTCTGGATTCAGCTGGAGTCAAAGATGCACCTAATTAAAATGAAGGAATATGAACTTATCATTTTATGAATTTAAAAATAAAAAGCAATTAAGAAGGACTTAAGAAGCAATTGTTAAATCCTAAAAGCAGTAATTAAATGTGTTGTTATTTTGAAGTGATTTATTATTCTATTGTTAAACATTAATTAAATGAAGTATTGTAAATATGTTCATTTACTTTTGAAAATGACTTATTAACTTTTTTTTTTTTTTTTTAAATTCCATCATCTTATTTTAAAAACAACTGCCAGGAATTTTAAATGCTTACGGCCACCAAGTCACTGTGCTGTTGGTTTATAGTCTGCCATGGTATCCAACTTTATCAAGAGGCATGTCCTGTACTCTCAATGGTAGTTGCCACATCATGTCACTGCTCATTTGGATAATGTTGAGCTCTGCTCTTGCTGACAGAAATCTCCAACCTTCATTAAAATGAATGACTTTCAGTCATTTTGTCGCTACAAATGGCTCTTTAGAAGCAGGGCCAGTTCTATGGAATATGCGCCTCTGGAGAGTAAAAACACACAAAAACCTGAAATAATATAATAATCAACAAAATACTCATTAAGCACTCATTACACGGCAGAATAATCTGACCCTTGTGTCTGTGTGGGAGAAAACATCCCACATGCAGATGGCGATATAGCGTGTCATGGCATTAAGGTTATTCACAATGATAACAAATGAAAATGCAATGACTGGCAGGAAATGTCAGAGCACTCTTGATTCGTTTAAGAAAACACAAAGTTACCTGTCGATTTTCCTGATTTAATTGCACGGGTTACATTTGTAACCAAAATACAGTGAGCTGCTGATGTATTTCACAATAACTATAACTAAAGCGCAAACCATCTTAAATTCATGTGAATCTTTTTACTTGGCCTGAGTAAATAGTCAAATAAACTAGCGCTATTTATTTCCTGTTGGCCTCTCTGAAATGATGTCACATTTGGCGCATATAATAAATATCTGAGGCACAGAAGCAGTTAGGGGATCTCACCTTGAGCAGCATAAACACTAATCTACATATTTTCAAATGCCAAGATGGTCCATATGTGGCAGCATAGCTGCATACTCAGTGGCCATAAGTATGCAGTACAAGTAACAGCTAATCAACTGTGCACATTACAAGAATCTATCAGGAATGAACTTAACAAGATCGCCCCTCGCTTTCTCCCTCCCGCTCTGACAGGACTCAATTCCATTTCATATGCTTTCATTTATATGTCATTTTGTCGCACGTTTCAGAAACCCTCATCTGCTTTTCAGAGCGTGAATGAAATACAGCGACCACTTGAAACTTTGAAACAAGAGCCGCAAGGCGATTCAAGCAATTTGGGTGCTGAAGTGTCTTTATAGAGATGCAGAAAGACAGAAAGAGAGAGGATAAAATGATGAAGCTAAAGAAAAGAAAATGGAAAGAGGTTTACAGAATATAGGGTTCAGCGATTGTGGCAAATGTTAGAAAAAGACAAAATATAAATAGAGCGAGAAGGACAGAATGATAGAATAATAATTGAAAGGAGAGAAGAGGTGGAGAGGTTAAATGAGAGCATGATAGACAGATAAAATTAAGTAGGGGGGGATGGAGAGAGACAGTGATGGAGAGAAAGAGAGAGAATGGGTGAATCAGTATGCATGGGCATTCTTCACATGAAGCACAGCGACTGACAGGGGACCAGCACAAAGTCTGATTGCTAAAGAACCCTGCTGACGCGTCTCACACACAGACACAAACACGCATGCAAAAACACACACATTCACGCATAGCTTTCCCCAGGCATCTCCTAGGGCGATGTGTAACAAACTCTTTGCTTCCAAGTCAGGAAACAAACACACACGCATCCACAGAGCAGGTACAGCGGTGTTGTGTCACCCTGAAACATGTGGAGAAAGAGAAAACTTATTCACACCCTCACTGCGACGGCGTCTCTGATACATCAGACAATAATGGGGCTCAGAGGGCAAAGAGGACTTAGGAAAACCAAAGACAGACAGTGTTCAATGAATACACCCGACAAGGACACACGCTGTGAACTATTGCACACCCATTTGTCATG